>JAZHYW010061440.1:0-17609 GCA_037355805.1 Ixodes ricinus
AATGGAATCAATGCTATTTGACTGCTTTCATGAACTGACATAAAAAGTCTGCAAGAAATTAAAACACTCAGCGGCAGCTTTGCTTCAGTAAGTGACGTCTAATATTTCTATACCAAGTGGCTGTCTTGGTTGGGCTTGTTTTATGTGTCCTAATACCCAAAGGTGTTTTCTTTTAGATAATGGAGCCACCCTGCTGGAGAAGACCGGCTGCCCACTGAAAGCCACTGAGGACCTCTGGTTCAGATGTTGTTCCTGCACCTATGTCACCAGAGATCAACGTGAAATCTTAAGCCACTTGGTTGCCCACGGTGATGAACAGTTCAAGTGCCAGCATCCTCCCATATCATCTGACTCTAGGTCCAGGTTGCACAGCCATTGTCCGAAGCATACAGGTGACAAGTTGTTTAAGTGCAAGCAATGTCCCAAAGTCTTTGCTCAGAATAGGTATCTGATCCTCCACAGCCAAATACACAAAGGTGAAAAGCGATACAAATGCAAGCTGTGCCCCCAAGCTTTTGCTCAATATATTGCCTTGACCCTTCATAACCAAACACACAGTGGTGAAAAACCTTACAGGTGCATGCTTTGCCCCCAAGCCTTCACTCAGAATTCCTATCTGACTGTCCATAACCGAATTCACAGTGGCAAAAAACCTTATAAGTGCAAGCTGTGCCCCCGAGCCTTTACTATGAATAAGACTCTGGTTGAACACAACCGAACACATACTGGCGAAAAGCCATACAACTGTAAGCTGTGCCCCCAAGCATTTGCTCGGAATCAGACTCTGATCCACCATAATCAGACACACAGAGGCGAAAAGCCATACAAGTGCATGCAATGCCCAAAAGCCTTTTGTCATAATTCCCTTCTGAACCGCCATAATCGAACACATAGTGGTGAAAAATCTTATAAGTGCCAGTTGTGCCCTCAAGCCTTTGTTCAGAATCGAAGTCTGATCCACCACTATCAAACACACACAGGTGAGAAGCCATACAAGTGCAAGCTGTGTCCCGAAGCCTTTGCACGGAATCAAGATCTCAATTGTCACAATAAAACACATGCAGAAGAAAAACATTCAAGTGCATGCAATGCCCCAAAGCTTTTGCTCAAAATCAGTCATTGATCGGCCACATTCAAACACACAAAGGCGAAAAGCCATACAAGTGCAAGCAATGCCCCAAAGCCTTTTCTCGGAATTCCCTTCTGAACCATCATAATCGATTGCACAGTGGTGAAAAACCTTATAAGTGCCAACCGTGCCCCCGAGCCTTTACTCTGAAACCAAGTCCGATCCACCATTATCAAACACATAGTCCAAAAACCATGCAAGTGCAAGCAATGCACCAAAGCCTTTCCTTAGAATTCCCTTCAGACCTGCCAGAATCAAACACACTGGTGGAAAACCTTCTAAGGTTTAGCTTGCCCTCAGGCCTTTGCTTGGAATAGCACCCTGATTGTCCAAAATTGAATGAACACGACTGTAAAACCTTTCCAGTGCAAGCTGCATCCTTAGGAATTTGCTTTGAATCACAGTCTGATTCATTATAATAAAATCCATACAGGTCAAAAGCTTTGTGTACGTCCAAGCCATGCCCCAAAATTTTCACTCAGCTTGCACACCCAACCAACAACACAGTCAAACACACATGGGGGAGAAACTTTATGGGAGCAAGCTATCCCCCAAAGCCTTCTCTCAGTTGGTAAGCATGAACAACCACATTCAGACGCACTGTTGAAAAGATTATAAGTGCAAACAATGCTGAGGACACTGTTTTGAAGAGCATTCTAGCTTGCCGCAATCAAATGCACACATGCGGAAAGCTTTTTTGAGTCGCCTGTAAGTTTAGCCTGCCATGCTTTATAGTGCAGTCATTTAGTTCACATTGAATTCTTTGCTACCTCAGTTGAAATGTGTAATTCTTTATCAATTTTACATATTTACATAATCCAAGCAAAGGTTATGAATTCTATAGCCTTTGCTCGGAGTAATAGTGTAGCGTGTTACACTCAAATGTATGTGCATGATAAAACTTACAAATGCCAGTAGTGTCCCAGGACGTTTTTTAACTCGTCTTGCTTCAACACCTTAGGGTATTGGGATCAAGAAGCTGACAAGGAGTAGACTTTGCAAACACCAGCAATGTTACACAGTGTGCGGTAGAGTACCTCACTTGCAGGAATATAACTCGAGGGCAAGTTTTGAAGCCTTAAAAAGTTATTACTATTCTGGCGTGAACGCAAAGTTACCACACCTGAGGACATGGTGGAAGTGAAAAGGGGACGAAAACCTGCAAAATATTGGTGTAATCTTTTACTGCACTCATCGTCGCTACTCAGCACTAACACGCAGGTGACTTCAGAAATATACAGGGTGTCACAAAAAAATTTGTACAGTGTTTTTTTACCGCAAAAATGAACTAGCTAGGCATCGCCGAACGCTCATTCTCCATCCAAGGTAGCGCTAGAGGTCACAACCAGATGCCAAAGTTTCAGCCCGATCTTATACCTTATTCAAAAGTTATAAGTGATTTTCTGAAAAGTTCAATGGGAAAATGGAGCCCATTTTTGCCCGTTTTCGGTTTCTGGCACTATAGAGCCCCATGTATTCGAAAACTCCTCCGGCCGCCATTTTTCTATTGAAATTTTCAGAAAATCACTTATAACTTTTGAATAAGGTATCGGATCGGGCTGAAACTTTGACATTTGGTTGTGACCTCTAGCACTACCTTTGGGTGGAGAATGAGCGTTCGACGATGCCTAATTAATTTTTGCAATAAAAAAAACGTGTAAACTTTTTTTTGTGACACCCTCTACTTGTCTCCTAGTTTCTTTTTCTTCCGCGTGAGCTCCTTTTCCGCAAGCCATTTTTCTCAAATCTTGGCACACTGTGCCAAGTCATTAGGTACACCAAGTGCACAAAGCCGAAGCACAAATGCCAAAGCAGAAACTAAAATATGCACAGGCAGAACAATTACTGCTGGACCTGGTACACATCATTTTTTACCTTGCTACCTTCCCTGTTCATAAACAAACTTATCGTGTTCCATGATTGTGTAAAATCAGACATCGGTCTTGGGTTGGCTTGTGGCTTGACTTGGCCTGGCTTGAACTGGCCAGTGTCCCGTACTCCGCGTAGTACACCGTATTTTTGTGGCTATGTGCGTTGTACAAACATGAGAATGACGGGGAACGCTTTCAACGTTCTCTATACCTCCCTTTACGTGGCGCAAGTACTAGCTTTCCTTCCCACACCCCCGTTTCTTTTTGCACCTAATTGACTGCATTCAGGGCATTCAGTCAGAGGGATAGCTTTCTCCCAGCTCACGCGCCACGTGGCAGAGCTTGATTCTGAATAAAACGCAAAATGTGTTTGGCAGCAAATAATTAAAAAAAAAAATCCCATTGCATTTGTGAAAATAAAATTATTTGTATTTTCGTTTGAATCGTTTGACTCCGTTTGCTTCCGCCAGAGCAGGGTGCACTGCAAAACACGGGGAAAAAGAGGTCAGTTGCGTGTCGGGAGTAGTATACAGGATCCCGTTTGATTGCGGATTATGCTACATAGGACAGACCAAGCGCTGTATAAACGATCGTCTCACCGAACACAAACGTTGTGTCAAAAACAAAGATCCTTATTCGGAAGTATCAAAACATGTAGTTGAATGCAATAATTGTCTACCTAACTGGGACTCAACAACAGTCATCTTATCAGAAAAGGATGATTGGAAGCCTTTGATAAAAGAATCTATAACAATCATGAATCATGGGAATGCGGTAAATAAGCCATCCCTCACAATAGATAAAGAACAAAGAAAGTTCCTACAAATTTGATGTCTGCGCGTCTTGTCAATTGTTGTGTTGAGGCCTTTGTCCGATTTTAAGTCATTTCGCTTTTTTGTTTCCTGGTCGTTTTTTCGTTGCGTCCTTCCTGTTATAGCGTTGGGGTTTCTTGGGGGTAATGCACTTTAGTCCTTCTACTTTGCTTTTGTTTTTGTCTAAACGAACCCACTACTACTCGGTTCTATTGTAATGCTTGTTCTTTGTTGTACTGCTTGTGGTACGGGTTTCCCCAATTCTCCCTCTCTTTCTTTCGTCTCTTTTGTTTTGTGTAGGTTTCTCCCTCTTTTTCCTTCGTCTCTTTTGATCTGTGTAAGATTTGACGCCTACAGTGATGGAAGTGCTGCGCCATTTGCGCCAAATTGCGCCTTGAGCGAAAGTCTGCTACATCTTGCGCCAAAGTGCCATTTTGGCTAAGAATTGCGCCACACCTGCGCCGAGGTGGGCAAAAAAATTGACATATTTGTTTTATTGGTTGACTTTAATATTTAAAAAAGTAGAAAGAAAGAAAAACGGTAGAAATATGTATTTCACAGCGTCTCTACTTACCGTATACGGTGTTTCATCTAACGTCAGAGCACAGTCGAAGGTTCGAACATATACAACGCGAACACACAGTAAAAGCGCAAGTCACGGGGCATTCGCTGCATTTGATTGGTTTAATCGACGAAAGGACACGTACAGCAAGATGGTCAGATGCCTCGATGTCGCGTTTTGACCTTATTTGGTCAATCCCATTGGCTCGTAGCGTCGGCTGCGCTTTAAATTAAGGAGAAACAAAGTTTCAAGATTGCTCGACCACCGCATTGGCCGGACGATGCGCTAACGGCTTGATCACCGACATCCAAAAATTTTGAGACGATGTCGAATATTGTCAGGAGCCAAAAGTCGCGACAAAACGTTGCAAAACACACAGTAGGATGGCGGCTACTGCGATAAGACAGAACCAGGCTGCTGTACTCCTGGTGACATCAGTTGAATATTATGTCTGCCATATGACTCCATGTGGTTTTTGGTATCGTTTTGTTATCGTCCTGCTTTCTTTGCGTTCTGAGATCTCAAAAGGCTATACCAACATGAACCGCTTCCTTCTATTTATGGGTACTCCTTTACGCGCTGTACATTAAATTGTCGTAGTGTGTCGTAAAAGAAAATTGGAGGTGCTGCATATTTTCGAAATGATCTATTTAAGGTGTGCAGAGTTGGACTTCTGCGAGGAGAAGAGGGAAGCAGAAATATTTAATTTGAGGAAAGGTTTATAACAATGAAAAGGAATGTTGGGCAAGTTAAATGGTGGGTTCTTATTCGCATGGATAGATGAATACGGCTGAACCCTTTTAATCGGACAGTAGCTTGCACCACCTAGCCCATGCTTTGAGAGGGCGTCTCCAGCTTGTTGCATGTCCTCTCGCGGAAAAAAAGGAAGATTTCTAGCGAGCATGCCCTTTTCCCCTGCTCAGCTACAGTGGCACAGCGGCTTGTCATTATTTTATTTATTTATCTATTTTCATCATACTTCCAGCCGTGAGGTAGAAGTAGGTTGGTATATGAATATTAGATGTAGGGCACCCTTAATCAAGTGTAAAGAAAATTATCAAAAATATTACTGTGCAATGTACTTCCTGCTTTGCTTTCTTGGACTCAGTCGCTATATAACAGCATCACTGCCCTCACCTCGACATATCCGCATCAGTTACAATATAGTACTGCCACAATCAATTACGGTAGAGCATCTTGTGCTTTACATCAAACGTGTGTTCCTTTTGTTTCACAGAAAGATGGCGAGTGCTTTAGCTCTGTACAGAGCCCATTTCCTTCCAAGGCTACTGGCGCTATCTAATACTTGCACACTTCAATAGAAACATGTTGTGACATGTCAAACGTCACCTCTTTCTTACCTTGTTATGTACTGTTACCCTTTTACAAGTAGAGTATTTATCATTAGTGGTTTTTTTCAGCATCAAAATTTGTGTTAAACCAGTGGTTCTCAACCATCGATGTTTCGCGGACCCCTGGTGAGAGGAGAGGAAAGGTATAGGTTAAATATAATAATAATTTATTAAATGGATATAACTAAGGGTTAGTGTGAAGTAGACCTCTCTTATTGACGTTCACACGAGAAAACTTGCCATAAAACTGAAATATTTCTTTTCGACCTGGAAAAAAGACAACTTTTATTGCCGGGCTCGACTGATGAGGCAGGGCGTCGTGGACCCCTAGATTGCCTTCGCGGACACTTTCGGGTCCGCGGACCCCCATTTGAGAACCACTGTGTTAAACAATTGGAAATGATAAACAAAGACAGTCACATGTGACATCTTACACGACGATACAGTGCAAAATATCTGCTGACTCACTGCCTGTGTTTCTAAAGGGTTTTTTGAAAAGCCTGTGCCTCTGCGCTCTCTTCAACCCAAACAAACAAACTAAATACGGCATACATAGTGGAACCTGAGACTGAGGTATGCAAGGAAAACTTCGAGGACGAGAAAAGAGGACTAGACACCGTCTCAAACGCAGCTAAAGACTTTTTATTCCGTGCCCTCCTTATATACATCCTCGATGTCGCCAAACTTCCCATAAACCGCAAAGACCTCAATAGGGTTCACTTTGACACAATCGTACAGACAATTGAAACCTCACAGCAACCAGGGATCACTTCGGTCACAAGCCATCCAACTGAGAACAACAGGGGCACTCAAAGAAACAAAACCACGAAACCGAAACAAAGAGATAAGGACGTCATTCTTTCCTCTGAGGGTTCACATTCACCACAATTGCACCGAGCTCACAGATCTACAGTACACTCCGGTCACAAACCATTCAACTGAAAACAACAAAGGCCTTCCAGCGAAACGAAATCAGCAACCGGACATCCACTAACGATAAGAAAGGCAATCTTTCCTCCCTCGCTTAACATACCAGGATAAAAAAAAAAAAAAAACACACACACAAAACACAAAAAACAAAAAACAAACGGTTAAATCTTGAGAAACGCCTTTGATTCATTCGTGAGGACCATGGATGGCTGACTAATGCAGTTTCCTGACGCTTTTATCCGGATCGTCTCTCTGACTACCCGTTTTACGTCATTCCTTTCCCTGTGTAACACTTCTGTTTCCGACCACTTTGCTTCACAATTATTGCACTCCTGTAAATGTTTAGCAATTTCTGAGTTTGGTGCGTTGTTCTTAACGTTGCGCTTATGCTCCGTAAGTCTATCATTGAGGCACCTTGACGTCTGGCCTACATACTTAAACCCGCACTCTAGAGGTATTTCGTAAACAACGCCATTGTCACACGGAACCGATCTCTCATGATGTTTTTTCGGACATTCCGCCTCTGCCTTCTGGAAAGGTGTCAACCTACTCAATTTGAAATCCGAAGAGAATATTACATCTATTCCAAACCGTCTGGCACAAGCCTTTAAATTGTGGGATATCTCATGGAAGTAAGGAACAACTGCGCTACGGTTCCTTGCATTTCTTACCACTTTCTTGCCACTGACCTCAATCGCCAGCTGTCTACTTACGAACGCTTCTTCATACCCCGCATTCTCCAACCTCTCGTATTGCCTTTTTAATGCCTGATCCATGAAATGGATGCATGATTTTTTTAGTGAATTTTTAATTAAAGATTTCACGATTCCTGCTTTTACAATTTTTGAATGACAACTCTGCCTTGGCAATATCGGTTTGGGTGACAATTTCCCATACTCCCAACACAACCCATTCTCTAAGTGAATTCTCAAGTCTAAGAACTGCAGAACTCCTTTGTTCGGCTTTTCTATGGTGAACCTCAGCTCCGGGGCCGTTGCTCTGATTAAACCTTCGATTGTAGCCGACATCCCATCTTTGAATGTGCAAACAATTATATCGTCCACATACCTTCTGACAATTGCATGTTCTGGACCTATTTCATTTATCCTGTCAAACACCACACTGTCTAGCCTGTTTAGGTAGATTTCTGATAAAATCGGAGCGACTGACGAGCCTATACATACCCCTTCTTTTTGTATGTACAAGTGATTGTTTTGCTCTACCACCGTAGACTGTAAGTAAGTATCTAAAATGGTCAAAAAACCCTCTACCGATACCCCCGCGCTCGACTGAAAGCTGACTAGGTTAAGCTCTAACACTTCTCTCACCGCGCTCATCAACCTTTTTTTCTCCAGTGAATAGTAAAGATCCTTTATATCCATAGAAACTACCGAACACCGTTTGCCGTGATTGACATTCAATACACTGATCAACTCCTCTGAGTTTCTCAACGACAAAGACTTATCCAAGCTAACCATTTCCAACCCTTTCTGCAGAAATTTAGACACCATTTTCTGCCAAGACCCATTTTCGTTTACCACTACACGAAAGGGCATTTCCGGTTTATGATCTTTTAAAAAGTACTTAACACTGAGCGTCAAACCTGGCTGACCCAATACGTTTTTTGCCACCTTATCTAGTTCCTCATCCTTTAAGACTGTACAAATGCTTCCCCTTAACTTCTTTAGATTTCCTTCCCATCTCTCAAACAACGAATTCATTGCTGCCTCCGATTTTTCCTGAAACACTGCCATAGGGAGGACGCCGAACGTTCCCGACTTGTCTGTTTGAACTAACTTAATTGAACTTCCCTTCAACTCTTTTTTCACTTTGTTTATACCGCCGAAATTCCTCTTTTCCTTAGGATACTCGCTTCCCATGATTTTTTCCATCCTAGTCACTGTCTGATCCACAAACGCGGCTTTTTCATCAGAATTAACGCACTTCGCAATGGTTTGAATTGCAGAGAAAACATCCACTCTTGAAGGCTTGACGTTTACACAAAACTTGGGGCCTCTGGATAATAAGCTTTCTGCTCTCTCTGAAATCCTTACATTACATGGGTTGACAACGCCCAGACCGGTTTTTGACAATGTTTGATCTAAACGCCACCAACTAGACAACAAAACCTCCCGCGACTTGGCCTGTTTGATGGAGTTCAGAACAATGGTTCTCTTTACATACCACACATGATGGAAGTGGGCATCCCACAATTTAGAGGCTTGTGCCAGACGGTTTGGAATAGATGTACTATTCTCCTCGATTTCAAATTGAGTAGGTTGACACCTTTCCAGAAGGCAGAGGCGGAATGTCCAAAAACATCATGGAGATCGGTTCCGTGACAATGGCGTGGTTTACGAAGCTACCTCTAGAGTGCGGGTTTAAGTATGTAGGCCAGACGTCAAGGTGCCTCAATGATAGACTTACGGAGCATAAGTGCAACGTTAAGAACAACGCACCAAACTCAGAAATTGCTAAACATTTACAGGAGTGCAATAATTGTGAAGCAAAGTGGTCGGAAACAGAAGTGTTACACAGGGAAAGGAATGACGTAAAACGGGTAGTCAGAGAGACGATCCGGATAAAAGCGTCAGGAAACTGCATTAGTCAGCCATCCATGGTCCTCACGAATGAATCAAAGGCGTTTCTCAAGATTTAACCGTTTGTTTTTTGTTGTTTTGTGTTTTTGTGTTTGTGTGTTTTTTTTTTTTTTTCCTGGTATGTTAAGCGAGGGAGGAAAGATTGCCTTTCTTATCGTTAGTGGATGTCCGGTTGCTGATTTCGTTTCGCTGGAAGGCCTTTGTTGTTTTCAGTTGAATGGTT
The DNA here is from genome assembly GCA_037355805.1 of Ixodes ricinus. Classification (NCBI taxonomy): domain Eukaryota; kingdom Metazoa; phylum Arthropoda; class Arachnida; order Ixodida; family Ixodidae; genus Ixodes; species Ixodes ricinus. The sequence continues at coordinate 9,480 of JAZHYW010061440.1, forward strand.
TGTGACCGGAGTGTACTGTAGATCTGTGAGCTCGGTGCAATTGTGGTGAATGTGAACCCTCAGAGGAAAGAATGACGTCCTTATCTCTTTGTTTCGGTTTCGTGGTTTTGTTTCTTTGAGTGCCCCTGTTGTTCTCAGTTGGATGGCTTGTGACCGAAGTGATCCCTGGTTGCTGTGAGGTTTCAATTGTCTGTACGATTGTGTCAAAGTGAACCCTATTGAGGTCTTTGCGGTTTATGGGAAGTTTGGCGACATCGAGGATGTATATAAGGAGGGCACGGAATAAAAAGTCTTTAGCTGCGTTTGAGACAGTGTCTAGTCCTCTTTTCTCGTCCTCGAAGTTTTCCTTGCATACCTCAGTCTCAGGTTCCACTATGTATGATCTACACCAGCTCGCCTGCACTTTGACCATCTTTTCGTAAATACGGCAAGAACCACTTTCCGAGAACGAGTAAACAACGTCCCGGCCCCACACACAGAGGTTTGCGGGTGCTCTCGGGATTGTTCCCGTGAGGCGAGACAAACCCCACATTCCCGTTTGTAAACAGACGGAATGGTTGCTAGACTTGCACTCGGTGCCCGGATAGCACTGCACATGTGTTACAGGCAAGTGCATGAGTCTGCAATGTTTCTGTCAAAATCTATAGCTCTTACTGAGACCCACTTTCATTAACTGGAGTTGCACTGTCTAATTCACATCTGTCCTATTAAAGGGATCATAAAAAAATGTATCTGCCAGATTTTAATTTTTTTATATTCATTAAAATACAAGGACGGTGACTTTTAAGTATTACGGCGCAATACTGCATCTGCATTTTATAAACCTGCACCACCTTACAGCTTCTGTAAATTGGTACATTAACCATTGAGAGTGCATTGGTGTTGTACATTTGGAAGCAAGGGCACACACATACTGCTCCACCCCAGAGTACTACTCACCAGTGTTACAGGGAACCCTGTCTATTATAAAGTTATCTGAAAATTGTTTCGCTATTGCCATGAAGTAAAATATTGTCACCAGGACTGTAAAGCTAGTAGTTGTGTAACAAGCATGCTCAGCATGCTCCTGAGCATGGCAGCATGCACATTGCCAGCAGAGATAGTTGACATACTTAAAACCAGTTTTCTTTAGGTAATTTGGAATTCACAAATATCTGCCAATATTGTTGAACTCTCTACTCATCTCGTTTCCTCCAGTTGCTTATGGGAGAACTATTGGTAGATCAAAACTACAGTGGACAAGACCATTAGGCATGAGTAATTACTGACAAGAGCTGGTCTGCATGGTCACAAAGCCAAATGCACACAAGGTGGCACATTATTAATTTGAAATGTGCTACCAACACAAGAGTGTATAGCATTTATGGGATGAAATAAGTGCTTAAAAAGGCTGGTTCATGCTGACGAAAGTTAATGGAATCAATTATTTTTGAGTGCTTCCCTGAACTGAGATAAAAAGGTTACAAGAAATTAAACCAATCAGCTGCAGCACAGTGGCTATCTTGGTTGGGCTTCTTTTATTTGTCCTAATACACATTAGGTCTTTTCTTTTAGGTGATGGAGCCACAGTGTTGGAGAAGACCAGCTGCCCACTGAAAGCCTCTGAGGACATCTGGTTCAGGTGCTGTTCCTGCACCTATGTCACCAGAGATCAGCGTGGAATCATAGGCCACTTGGTTGGCCACGGTGATGAACAGTTCAAGTGTCAGCGTCTTCCCATATCATCTGGCTCTAGGTCCAGATTGCACAGCCATAGTCAGAAGCATATGGGTGACAAGTTGTTTAGGTGCAAGCAATGTCCTAAAGTCTTTGCTCAGAATAGGGATCTAATTCTCCACAGTCAAACACACACACGTGAAAAGCGATTCCAATGCAAGCTGTGCCCCCAAGCTTTTGCTCAAAATGTTGACTTGACCCGCCATAATCGAACACACACTGGTGAAAAACCATATAGATGCAAGCATTGCCCTCAAGCTTTCACTCAGAATTCCCATCTGACTGTCCATAACCGAACTCACAGTGGTGAAAAACCTTATAAATGCAAGTTGTGCCCCCGAGCTTTTACTACGAATAGCGCTCTGATCATTCACAATCGATGGCACACAGAGGATTTTCCTTTCAGGTGCCATCTATGCCCTCGAGTCTTTGTTCAGAATGGGAATCTGATCCACCATTATAAAACACACAGGCGAAAAGCCATGCAACCACGAGCAATACACCAAAGCCTTTGCTTAGAACTCCCATCTGACCTGCCAGAATCAAACACACTAGTAACAAACCTTATAAGATTTAGCTTGCCTTCAGGCCTTTGCTTGGAATAGCACTCTGATCGTCCACAATTGAATGCACACTGACTGGAAAACACTTTCCAGTGCAAGCTGCGTCCCCAAGCCTTTGCTCGGAAGGACAGTCTGATCCACTCTAATCATATCCACACAGGTTAAAAACCTTGTAAGTCCGAGCTGTGCCCCAAAACCTTAACTCAGCTTTCACAGCTGACCACCATCACATTTGAACACACATGGGAAAAAGCTTTACAGGTGCAAGCCATATACCAAAGTCTTCACTCTGTTGGCGAGCCTGACCAACCATATTTGGATGCACAGTTGGAAATAGTTATTAGAGCAAAGAATGCTCTGGAGGTTTTGCTGGGAAGAGCATTCTAATTTTCCAGAATCAGATGTGTCACATGCGGAAAGCTTTTTTGGGTCACCCAAAAGTTCAGCCAGCAGTGCTTTATAACGAGTGTAGTCATTTAGTTTTCACACAATTGCTCGCTATTTCGGTTGAAATATGTAAGCGTTTATCAATTTCACATATATGTATACATATTCCAAGCGAAGGCTATGAATGCTATAACCTTTGCTTGGAGTAATAGTCTAGCTCGTTACGCTCGGATGTATAGGCATGATAAAACATACAAATGCCAGCAATGTCCCAGGAAATTTTCCAACTGGTCTTGCCTCAACAGGCAAGTGCTAACACATGGGGTGATGCACTTAGGGTGTTTGGATTAATACGCTGGCCCCTTTCAAGCATTTCGACTGCGCTCACCCTCGCGGCTCAGGTTCTTCTCACTGGCGCGTTGGCGACTTCAGACATCTTGATAGAATCGCGTGGTGCTATCGCTTGTCCACCAAGGCGGGAGAGCCACGGCATTTCCCACTTTCTTCCCCACTTTTCCGCTTGTCTCTTTTCTCTTTTTTTTTCTTTTTTCAGTCACATGAGTTCTACATGTTGTTAAAAAATGCATTTGCTTTCAACTTTTGTTAGGCTAACATCTGTAGCAAAATCGTCTGTTTCCCAAAGTAACAGGAGCAGTGCATAATAGAAACAACTTGCTAAATGCTTTATTGCTTACTCATCCCTGCTGCACAGGATGAGTAGAGGTGCAGAATTTCTTTTTGGCACTTTAATTTTGATTAAATGGTATGCATCTATGTATGGTATTGAGTTCAGTGTTGTGTATTTATGTGCTTACATGTTCTGTGATGTATTCGTGTTAATTAATTTCACTATGGGAAGCATGTGTCAGAATAAATTGAATTTTGATATCAAAGACTGTGGACACTGTGTCTTTTTCTTTACCAGATCATTCACTCCGAGTTCCAGTTTGATGCACGGTATGCAGTTGATGCATGCAGAGTGAAAGTAATGTTGGCATAGCACGCAAGTCTTGATGGAATGTCACTCTTTGCCTGTACATGGTACAGGGAAGTGGAGAAGGATTACAAGCCAGCAGTTGTCAATCAGCAGGTCACTCCTAACGGGAAACATTCTTTCAAACTTTTTAAGAGATTGAGATGAGTCACAGCAACAAAGTCTGAAAGAGAACAAACTCGGTAATGCTCCTGCTGGAGTTACAGGGTCCTTTCAATGTTGCCCGTGTTCTGCAATGTGTAAAGCATTCATCTACCCACCTTCACTGGTTTGTTTCTTTGATATTGCTACAAGAATGAAGCACTGTACCTATGACCTCATACTACCCATACAATTCAATTGCATCCTTGCAAAAATGCTGTCCTTGTACACGTACAGACAGCTCAATGTAACTGAGAAGTGATACTCCCATTTGCGGCAGACGCTTACGACGCTGCAGTTCGCGTCGCATACGGCTACTCTTCCGTACTAGGGCTCCGTGTTTTCGGATAAATCTCGAAAAACACCCGCCGGTAAAATTTTTGTTAATTCGGATTTATCCGATAAACTCCAATTGTTACCAATGTGCCCATCCACGCCCCCCCCCACACACACACACACACAATAAATAAAAAAAAATATATATATATATATATATATTTTTTTTTACAATTTGAGGAGCGCAGGATCAATGGTCCTGGGAAAATGACACCATAATTATCTTTCAAGCCTCGGACCGTTGTCAAAAGGGGTCTTACGGCTTGTTTCGTCAAGGTTGGTTCAGGGAAACGGGTCATCGTACCATTCTTGTCACGACAAAAGCCACTCTTTTGGTTTTCAGTTTGGGCCATGGGATTTGGGATTTAGAGAAAGGAGAGGGTATGTTTCTGGGGGTAACAGTGAAAGCTATGGACCATAGAGATTGTATAAAATAGGGAAGAGGGGCAGTTGAAACTTCTCTATTACATCCTTAACCACTCCACCTCGCGCGGCCGCGGGATAGATTGATGGGATGACTACGAGCTTCCTTGCGGCTACCTCTGGCAGTTTATTGATTTTAAGGTATCGACGATTATCGAAGCCACAGTTGTGTGCGACTTTTGTCGTGGGACAAATTAGTATTGCCAATGACACCAACGCCAAATTCAACTGAAGAAATCTTAATTGATACAAGCGCGTTTTATTTTTTATCTGGCATACGTTTGCATCCGGTTATTATTTATTATTTTTTAATTGGAAACACTGCGAAATTAGTCTCCGAATTTCAGAGAATTGGGGATTTACGAAAAATAAACTCCAATAAACACCGAATTTTTGCCAAAAAATAAACTCCGAAAAACACCCTCCGAATTTCACGAAAAATAAACTCTGAAAACACGGAGCCCTACTTATAACCATCCGTCCATATTACCTTTAACCATATTTTTTCCTTGCCCACACGACGACATAACTTTCGTTCATTCTGGCAGATACTGTGTGTCGTGCAGAATAAGTTCGTCGGCTTGCACAGCAGCACGCTCGTGCCTCGGAATAATGACAATTCCTGTTCTTCAACATTGTAGTACAAGAATTGTTGTTGTGAGCCAGTCTAATGCTGTGCGAGTCGCCTGTCCTTCCGAAAAGTCGCAGCAGTGTGCAAAGCGCAGAGTCACGTGATATTCTCAAAGCGCTGCATTGGCTAGAATGGCTCGCAGCGTCGCTGCAATTTCTCGATTGTGATCATGTGACGAGGCAAGGTAATCCTCCCGCTTTGTATTGCTTTAGTTTTGTGGCTTAACGTGTTGCTGCAGAAACTGTTTGCTCAGTATATTGTTTTTGGTATTATATGTACCTGAAATGCTTGATCTATTAACACGTAGTTTGGCTTCGGCAACTTTTGTGCTCAGGGAGTGAAATGGTGAGGTACTACTTGGTGCCGTAATACCTGACTCATGTTACCAACTTGGACATCAGCTTCCCCATCTACCCAAGAACAAAAAGCTGCAAACGAGTGGCTTGCGAAGTTGAGGATGGGAAAATTGATCTTATAGAGTTTGACATTGTGCAGCATGCACTTTCAACATGAAGACTTTGTGTGTGTTGTTAAAGTCAAGATGTTTGGTAAGTGCTGTGAAGTTATTTTAGTGAACCTACTCTCCAGGATGTTTGGCACAAGTCTACAGAAGAGCGTCGTTGTACATGGTCCTTCTCCGTTTTCAACACGCTAGCAGGTACAAGCGGATAGCAATCCTAGTGCCACCTGGCGACACCGCTCCCACAAGCGATGGAAAAAGACTGTTTTCGAACGACACTCTTTTGGTAATGTTTACAATAAAAACCACAATAGAATCCCAATTTCCATCACAGGCGATGTGCATCCAACGTTTCACCGGTCTCGGCGCTTCTGTCCATAGGGCGAGCTGATAGCGTAGAAAGCGCTAATGATGCTGTACCGGAAAGTAGTGCCAAGCTCCCTGTATGCGTCACCATTTTAGTCCATAGAATGAGCATGCAGTTTCTCCTTGACTTTTCGATTCTTGGTGAGACAATTCAAATTTGTGGTGTAAGGGTGCTCTATAAAGACATTTCTTGTATACCGAGATTTTGTTATTTACAAATCCGGTGAAACAAGCGCACATCTTCACATTGCCACCGCATGCAGCGTCAGTGCACGTCCTCGGCATCGTTGAAAATCATTTTCCTGTCTTGAAATATGCAGGAAGAGGTCTGTGGAGATATGCACTGATAAGTTTATCGGTAAACAGTGCCAATGGCACTTATATTGTCTATGAATGCTTTCACTAGACGTCCCTACATATTGATCTTGGCACAGGTGGTTCAGAATGGCCCTCTCGAAGCTTAAATTTGAAAGGATCGAAATGGCGATGGCCATGACAACAGACCGATCGACCAATCGCCTCCCGAGGTTTTAGATCATCTGTATGTTAGTATCTGCTTGTGTCCTGCTAGCAGGCAGGAGAGGCAATGGCACTACTTTTAGAGGATCCAGTGACTTTAGCAATTGCCACCGAGCGGACGTACCACGAATAGGTGCCTGGTGTTCTTAGAAGCTTGTCGACTGACTTTTATCAAGTAACATCGATTAGAAGACTTCTAGCCTCCCTAGGTGGTACCTATTAAACACTTGATTCAATGTAAGATTCCTTTAATAAAGACGTTGGGTAAAGACGGCCACAGAAACTATAGACTTGGGGAAGGTGGAGGTAACTAGTTAAGCAGAGGCTATCTGTGCATGAGCCCTGTTGCGGAGACGCGTTTCCATCAGATGGGTCAGATCATTATTCGCGACTCCAGCGACCTATGGGGGCGCCACCACCAAACAAACATGGCGGCTGAGTCCAGGTCGCGTCGGCTCGGCCGGGCTGCCTGAACGGGTGGCGGATTCAGTTTAACAGATTTTCTTTTGTTTAATGCCAAATTTTATAAATATCTGAACTGAGACGGTTGGGTGTAGCCGGTGCACATAAACTTGCAGAGCATAATTTTGTTTTTCCGGTGATTTTTGTTCTTTTCATGTCAAACTTTCGTTTCGGAGATTTCGTTCAAAACTGAAACTATGGGCTCCGGAGATACGGTACTAGATTTTAATCAGTTTTGATCATCTAAGAAAAGCGGCGATGACTACAGAATTGTTCCACCGCGAGCAATTTTCAGCTGACTCGCATGCCTCGACCATGCGACTAATCTGTCCGCGAAATCGAGCTTTTGCGCGTATCCGCAGCTCCAGTCGTCTGCTCGGTCAACAACACAGGGTGCAGGAAAATTACGAAAATTAAGCAAGCGCTTCTTGAACCAAGAAGCATTTTAACCACGCTGGCGCCCCACTAAGCAGCTGATACTCGAATTTCAATTCTGGTTTTAGTAGCAATCGAGAAGTCATTTTGACGAGCGGGTTATGTATTATATTACGTACTATGTCCCACTAAGGCGATATTAGTATATTCTTCGGGATGAAATATGAGCTTAGTTGACTTGCTATTAGGTGAACTCCTGAATAATTTTTGACAGACAGAGAGTTACTACTTAAACTTAGCCAAATGGTTCTAGCCGGTAGCACGGAGACGAATGCGGACAAACTGAAGAGAGTCTTCATCGGAGATTCACCCAGAACTATCTGCATTGAACTTGACTTCGAATCCTGAACAAAGAAAATGAGTATTTTCTGTGGCCGGTCAACCTGAGCAATGTAGACGTATATTGCTGATGGTTTCGACGGGAGTATAATATAAATATTGGAGGCGCGATAGATCATAAAGCCGTGACAGCTTCTAACTTTGCGAGACGCGTCCCCCACCTTTTGAAAGCAGATAATTTTCCTCATTAATCATATGCAGCGAGCAGGTTTTCCTGGATCAAGTAATTGAGAAATCAGCCCAACTCCTTCAGTGTGGTCCAGAGGCTTTTTCGGCAAAAAGCGGCCAAGATGAATAACCAACTTACCGACCGGCGTGGGTGGCTCAAACTTGAAGCGAATCAAACACAACCAAACTC
>JAZHYW010061441.1:0-25180 GCA_037355805.1 Ixodes ricinus
AATATGTGCTGTTTCCTGTTTTCGGCTCACTGTTTGTGCCAAAACAGAATAATATTGCTTTTTAGTTCGTGTTATTTCACGATTTTCATGTATCTGCATAAAACTAAACACGGAAACTAGTCACAAGTTTGATCGTTGGTAACTCCGACATTCCTAACTCTCCCCATCTTCCTAAACACCGTGTGTGTCCTAACACCAGAAAACCGGAATTTTACAGGTTATAAACGGCATGTTGTGAAAATGGCAATGCGCGACACTTTCGCGAAAGCTGACGTCAAGTGACCAAGTCGAAAACATGCATTTACAATATTGTTACCTTCTTCTGCGTAGCCTCAGTAGCCGTTCTGTTCGTTTTCGCGCACGAAACGGTGACTCCCAGAGAGCAAGAAGATCGCCGTGGATTATTTTATTTAACAATGTAAACATACACCGCAGGCGCTTGATGGTTTCCAAATCAAACCTTCCATGATTCGCATCGCGCTCGCCATTACCCAACTCAAAGGAGCCACGCTAATTTTCTGCAAGCAAACACTAAAATTGCCATGCAAACACAAAAAAGCGACATCCACAATTATCTTGTAGAATATCACCTTATTTAGTCATTAAATAATAGGCACTACATGTTGTATATATGGTAAAACCTTTTTTCGTCAGAAAAAATTATATCAATGTTAAGTCTGGTAACAGGTATTTTGCCGAAAATTCGCCAAATATTTAAAAAAGTTCGGCAAAAGTTCGGCCCATCACTAGTAAATATGCGACCATAGGGGGGGAGGGAGGTCTGGTTTGCCTCCACTCAAAAACAAGTTGGTACGCTACTGGGCTTGCTTTCCACTCTGAAATGCTTCCAGCATCAGGAGGTGTTGCTTCCAGCCACGTTTGGCGAGTTCACGAATCCCCGATCCCTGCTTCTTCGTCTTTCCCTTCATTGTGGGTCGAAAATAAAAACGGCAAAAACATGTCCTAACCGAAAGGGCCGACACGGGTGAGCGTCCGGACGCCTAAGCTGATTGGCTCAAGCGCTCGCGTCGAGCGGAAAAATTGGGTTCCGAAGCGTCGTCTCCTGCGTCGTCCTCCTCGGCGCGACTTTTTCAATACAAAAATAAAGGAAAAAATCTCCCGCGACGCGCCGCCTGCCGTGACGCGCCTTGCCACTCCCGTTTCGAGACCCCTTCTGGATCAGCGGAAGCGACGGGGGATTCCATCCACCGAGGGGGAGGGGAGGCCGGTACGCCTCGGGCAAGTGGGCTCATTTTCGTCTTCTGCGCATGAGAAAGGAAGTAGTGGTGACGTCAGAACGTCGAGCCCCTAAGATTATTGACTGCGGTCCTCATCTTGAAGTGTCGTCTGCTCTTTGCAACAACGTCTGCTCTCAACGTCGCCTCGACTCCCCGGAAGTGCAGGCTCCTACGAGCGAGCTCGACTTCGCCTTTCTGAGAAGGCAGACGGAAATAACTCGAGCGGTTCGTTGTTTTTGTAGAACAACTAGCAGACGCGCATCAAGGAGGAAGTCAAAGTACTCACTGGCGAGGTGTCCCTGTCGTTGCAACTAAATCGTCCAATGCGGAGGGCAAGTTCGTCTGCTTCTCGCGCAGGGGGTAGCGGTGACGTCAGAACGCCGAGCCCTGATTGGCTGATCGCGGTCCCCTATCTGAGCGTCGTCTGCTCCTTTGCAACGTCGTCTGCTCGCAACGTCGTCTGCGTCTGTCTTACCTTTCCTGCGACTTTTGCAAGTGGAGATGGCCAGATTCACGAAACTATCTTACGCCAAAAATATGCGTAAGACAAAACTTAAAAAGCAAATTCGTATTCACGAACCGAAATGTTCGTAAGTTTTGCGCAGGTTACGACAAAATACTACGACAGCTCCGAAGATACGCACTTGTTACGATCAAATCAGCATGGCCGACAGCGTCGCGGTCGCGACGACCAACGGACGTTTATTTTTCTACGTGCGCTTCTCTCGCGTCCCGAGTTCAAGCAGCAAGAAAAAAGTAAAAAAAGTACTTGAACCAGACCACGACGAACAAGAACGCTGGATCCACAAACACCCGGAAAAGCTCCAACGGCCACGATTCCACCGACACCGACCAAGCGAACTCGGCAGATAGGCCTAGCAGCCACTCCGACTCCGTGACCGTCTGCCCACGACCGGCTGGCGTGCTGAAGGGAATGTGCCCGCGCGACCCTTGTGAACCCTTCCCGTATTATACTGTGATCACTGACCTCAATTTTAGATTAAGAGGTCAATCTCTTCCTCTTGTCATCTCCTTGTTTTCGGAGGCAACGGTGACTCTCGCCGGTGAAAAAGCGGGGAATATCCGACAGACGCAGGAAAGGTAAAGGAGCCATCGCTTTGACTAGCAGACGTAAAGCAGACGACGTTAACTGCGCCAACCCGCCGATGCCGTTAAAGAATGAGCAGTCTTGCCGTGCACGAAAGGGGGAAAAAAGTATTTGGGAGGGAACTTGCGGACGCTCACTCTCGGTTCTTAGCAAACAAACCTCGACGACAGAGTGGTAAACGAACAAATCTAACTGTATGCGAACCAACTTTGAAGCTCTGAAACAGAGAAATTATCAGCCCTAATAACATGGCACACATGGTTCGGTCTATTGAACATTAGGGGACAGCCAGCATCAATTAAAACTAATAAAATATTTTGTGCTCGGCTCGACCAACAGTAGAGGACTTCGGGGCTGACTAACAGTACGATAAAGCGATGACGAAAACCCGTAATAAAGTTTGACAACCGATTTTGCCCGTATAGCAGACGGCACAATGGCTTCGCGGATTCAGTGGTTCTTTCTGAGGGGTACACGACCGCGTTGTATGAGGTTGATGACGATCGACAAACTTCTACTCTCGGACTCAACTTTCGGTAAAGTTTGGAAGCGAAGAGTGCCCGTTCGTCACACCTTGATCGAAGCTCCAGGTGCGCGAGCGCGCGAACGGCTTCCAGTGGAGCTCGCTTTCGCAATATTTGAGAATGTGCATGAGAGTATTCACTGTACGCCATATTTGTGGGTGTCTGTTTAGAGCGCATGCTCAGAACGAGCTCACATCAATAGGCTGCTAAGACCGGCACTCTTGATGGTGCGGAATGCACGTTGCAAAAGAACTGTGAGCTCTGCCATCAGCACGCGCTCAGCAGCCGCGCACACAGATATGGCCGCCAGTGAATACTCCCTATACTTGAAAACACCGTGAAGCCGAATCACGCACGACGACGACGCGAAGTGTATCAATGTGGAAGTGCAGGCACAGCACACGTTCTCAAGGATTTCTGAAAGCACAATCGTTTTCCAGGTCACATCTGTGTGATCAAACGAACTGTCCGAACAGATATAAATTGTCGCAGATGGAAACGGATCGACCATGCAGACGTGAAACCGAAAATAAAGATTTAATCGGCTGAGCGTCGACGGCGACAGCAGCGCGACACTGCGTCGGCGTGACAGCTGACGCGTGAGTCGACCATAGAGTTATTATAATGTACGCTAGAGGTTCAACTGGCGCTAGTGTGCTGACGCAAATTGAAGCAGACAGCAACCAGTCCAAAATTGACTTCCGGTAATGCATTTCTATGGGAAAAAGTGAGGCATTTTCTTCCTGCACTCGATCTCAAGAGCAAATATCCCCAAATAATTCGTACGTACTTTGTGGTAGCTTGGAACATTTCTCAGTCAGGCCGACGAAATAATTGATCAGTTACGGTGTTTTCTCTTCGAATTCATCGCATTAAAAACGGTGCTAAAACGGCTTCGTACGTGTATTTTTGTGCACTCTGACACTGGTTAGCGCGAACACGACGTCGGCGCTTTTCAGCATGGGGGATATACGTGCAAAAGGAACGAAGAAACATCTTGAAATTAAGAAAGACGGCAAGAACTACGCAGTAACCACTGGATCAGTAAATATACGTGCATGTAGGATCAAAATCTATTCTGATTTTGAATGAAGTAAGTACTGCTTATTCTTTATGCTCTGAGCGAAGCTGCTTGTTCTACGTTCAAAATATCACCCGCACGCTCGAAATCTTTGAGGAACAAGTGCCCGATAAAAGCTGCCCGGCAGAGAAAACAATACTGAAGAGACACTCCTTCATAGCCCATTGGACTTTATTCTCTACGTTTTGAATGTTTCTATCCGCTCATGCACGACAGGGGTCATTTTCATATAGTGACCGGACTGGCATATTATCAATACACAAGCGTCACCGGAATGCTGGCGAGCCTTGAACACGCTCTATATTCCTTTCGCTTGTAATTTTGCTTCTGAATCATCGCTTGTTTTTACACACCTGCTGCGGAACACACGTTTGTGACTGAAATGAAGTGAAGTTAAACTTCGCTCACTGATGAAGAAAAATGCGCTAACTAAAGCAATTACGCTTTTAAAATGTTAATTAAGACACATACTATTCGGTGGACCGAAATAACCAAAAAGTTCCGTGTTATTTTCGGGCGAAGAGGCAAAATGCACGCGCGTTTTCCCATAGGAATGCACACAGGAGCACCGCAAAAGTAGACTGGTTGCTGTCTGCTTCAATTTGCGTCACGAAGTACGCATAAAGTCGCATAGACACTAGCGCCAGTTGAACCTCTAGCGTACATTAAAATAGCTTTCTATGGAGTCGACAAAGGGCGCCTCGGCCCCTATCAACTATACATTCAGCATCCAAAACATTCGACCTCGTTCGCTAGTGAGATAGGGCGAGACTGGAAAGGTAATTCTGACCTCCTTATCTTTTACACTCGGGGTTAAAACTCAAATCTTCTAGAGGCGCGGAGAAGTCGTTCCTTCCCAATCGTATACACGCTTGGGGGTCTTGCTTAAAACTGAAGAATCAGTAGGAATTTTACTCAGCGTGATGATTACAAGGCAGGTGTACGAAACACACGCCCATATTAGGTTGTATCATTTAGCTTTGGGTGTTATCACAGAAGGAATCTGGTTACGTGGTATGCATGCCAACCAACCGGTGAGCAGGGCGAGAAAAATTGAACGCGACGGAGTTTGCGAGGAGAAAAACCGAGTTCATTCATGTACTTTTTACTAGAATATATTCTACTCCGCTTATTTGCAGTCACACGGGAGGCATAGCCAGCGCCGAATTCTCCCCAGCGGTGGGGGACAGTCCGATTCCGAGAACAACGCTTCCGTTATGCGCTGTTCACGCTGTTGCGCCTGGCGCGCGCCGAGGAGAGGCTCCCGACAACGCACCGAGACACCGGATCCGCCGAGACAGCAAAGAACCTCCGTCTCCAGGCTGCGTCCACTAACGATAGATGGCGGCATGCAGCCACTTCTTCTCCCAATTCAAGGGATGAAAACCAGTGTTGTACACCTCCTCCCAAAACCGGAACGGAGCTCGTTCCTCGCTCCTTCTCAATCTTGGAACAAGTTCTCCAGTTACACGTTCCCGTTGCGTTTCAGAGATTGAAACGTGTCGTTAGGTTAACGTTATTTTTGCGTATAATAATGAAATATTGTGCAGGATATATTCGTAGATAAAAACAAAGCGAGCGAATGAAATATCCGCATCGAATTATATACTGTCTGTGTCGCCACGATCACATTTGTTCCAGTTCTTTGTTTTCGACCATCTCTCGTACACTTCCCCCATCCCTTGAAGTTGGAGGTTTAATAATGGATAATAGTAGACAGCCTGCACTACTGAATTCGCAAGAGCCTTAAGCATATAGGCAGAAAAAGAGGGAACACCTTTCTTTTTGCCGTTTTCTCGATAACGTAACCGAGTTCCCGTTCCACTTTTACCGACGCAAGATGGAACGGTGGCGTTCCACCGTTCCGACTCCTAAACGGAACGCGTTCCGGGAACGTCGTTCCTTGGAACGCCATTTCGTATACAACACTGGAGAAAACTCCCGAGTTCGGGCGCATCCAGCCGTTCCAACTACGCAAAAACTGCCAACGTCAAGGTCCTTGGATTTGCGCACCGCCCAATGCGAAACCACCCAATGCGAAACGAAGTACTATATAGTAAAACATTCGGCACAATTGTTCGCGTCGTTAGAGAGATTTTAGATAGGCAATACTACTATACAGCAGCATCCCAGTCGAGACGAACAATTAAAAAATAAATTTAAAATATACACTATTTACGAGCATGAAATGAACTCCCCATGGTCGTTATCCCAAGGAGCCTAAGGATAAGCACACACGTGCACAACCGGCGCAATCGAAAACAAGAGCAGTTAAAAAAAAAAAACATGTTTTAAAACGGAAAATAAAAAATAAAAAAAAGGTAACGACCTTTTTGTTTTGAAATTTTTTACTTAAAAAAAGAACCCAGCTTGTTCGTGACCCTGAAGAGGTGCCGTCAGACTCGGAGCCGCATACATTTTCCGATAGAGGCGATTTCCACGAAAACGCTTTCTCACATTCCGCTAAGCCTCGTGCCTCATACTTATGCGGTACTCATTTACGAGTAATCAAACTAATTGTGACGGACTACTTTTTGGAATAATTTCCGTAATCAATTGAATACTTTAATTAGGAAGTAATCATGAGAGTAGTACGGTTACTTTTGGAAGTACCAAAATTACTCGTAGCGCTCTTTGTTTGTACAGATCTCATACATACCTGACAAAGTCCTCGAGCCGAGTCTTCGGACAGGAGTATGGTATTAATAAGGTTATAGTTGATTAACTAAGCGAGTGAGTCATGAATTCGGCCATTCTAATCCGATAATGGACAGCCCGAAAGAACCGTTTCCAAAAACCGGCAGAAAAAGCTCGTCTTCTGAAAACCTGAAGTAAATCGGAAAAGCGAACGGTCCCTTTTTTTTTTTCAAGTAACGGCCATTACTGTTTTCTCAAACAGCCGAGTAATCGATCGCAATACTTTTTTTCACTGAGTGTAATTGTGATCGATTACTTTTTGTTTTTAGAGTATACTGTGCATAAGACTGGTTATATCACCGACTACGCCGATCCAGTGGCGTCACTATGGGTCAGTGCCACCGGATGCGGTAGCCCCTCGCCAGATGTCACGAAATCACTTTATGTTGTCTGTGATGTTTATACAGCAGGAAGTTAGTCGACCCCAAATGGGCGTCTGGTGTATCAACCCAGATGAGTGCCAGTGCACTCTTTCACTTTTACATTTTTTTTTTGTTTTTTAGTTTTATTGCGACAATTTTGATGTGAGCTAGCGCAAGGTGAAATACTATATACATTTAGGCTGTTTGATTTTTGTACCCACTTCTGCCAGTTGTTATAAACAAGTAAAAATTAAAGACCGCCAGAAATTTTCTTGCAAATGCATATATGACGCACGGTCTTTTTTTTTTTTTTAACTAGACTGTTTGGCATTTTTCACGCCAGAAATAACAAAATACCAAACATAGTGATCTTCTATGTTTGGGTGACATGTTTGGAGCCTTGTATCTTAGAAATCATGTATCGCTTGTATCGCTTATTGGATACTATATGTCTGGTAGTGCATATACATGTGCTATCTACCAGTACCACTTTAGTTTAATTTATTGCGACGAAATCTATTTTTGTAAGTTTCTAAATGTCATCAAGATATAAATTTGGCCATAATCTAAACCCGCATTATTAAAAATACGTTTGTTTATATATTCCTCATTATTTCTCATCAGATGGCTGTCATTCAAAGATTCCGATCAAGTCTGCTAACGCGATGGTCGACATAAAACGAAGACAGGACGTGGAATGAAAGCTTTTCGCCCAATGATAAAGCACCTCGACGTGGGTCTGCTTGAGGAGCTATCCTTGCAGCGCTTCTGCAATGGTAGTGGCACCAACGCAGCTTTAATTGGCAAGAATGGCTTCGCAGGCCTGGCTGAAAGCCCTGCGTGCTGGGCCAGTAACTCGAGCTCAGGTTGTTTTTTCCCAGGTGTAAGTTTCAAGCATGATATCTGCTCCAGGGACGTCAGTGAAGGAATACGGCGGACCAAGCCCCGCGGCCGCGACGAATTCCTGTCGGCAAAAAACGAAGGCCGTTCTACAACGTCGGCGCTGGAACGCCGAATTAGACAAGCTGCAGTCGATTCCTAGGATTAAGGAGGCGGGAGAAGCGCCTCCTGGCGGGGGGCGCCCGTTTCATGATCCCTCGGGGGGTCGAACGATGAGTTCCTGGAAGCGCTCCTCGTGCCGCTTCAGTGGGTCGCCCGTGGTCCTCGAGGTGAACGGCAATCACGTCACGTGCCCACTTTCTAAGAGGGTCGACGCTGTATCCATGCGGGGCCACGGGACCTGGGCCCCGGGTCAGCAGTTTTTGTACCAGTCGGGGAGTCACACGACATGGGGGTCTCGTGTCCATCGGGGGGCTCTCATGCGACTCTGGGGGGTCCCACGATGCTAAGCCAGAGTCGAAGATAAAAGCAAACGTGTACCTGGAGGCGAGCAGACCCGCTCGACGCGCTGGCCGCAACGTCACGGAAACGGTGGGACACTGTGGATGCGGCGGTGGCGGAGGGACATATGATTCCGAACGTCGGGGCATTGGCCAGCCTTCTTGACTTGTAACCTACTATGAAGCCTGCATTCCGTTAAAACGTTTTTCCTTAACTGATTGCGGCGTCAGACTTTACAGCTTATGTGGTCATGCTTCGCGTCTGGTACGGACTGTAACTCGATGTGCGTCAAGATTTTGTCAAGTCGTTGCCCAGTCAGGAAGAGGTTGCCAGCTCCAGATTTGCCCTCCATAAGCGTATACGGTAATTGCCGAATTAATTCAGAAGCATCAGAGTGCCTGCTGTGGAAGTGGAGACGACTGCAGACTCAGTTTGGTGCGTGAAAACTGTGACGTTTTTACCTTATACGGGAGAAGGTATAATTGCGTCTAGGTATTGTTTTCGCCACTGAGTGCTGCACTGATGACGATAGTGATCGTCTCTATTCATGCCGTGAATGTAGTTAAAGAGGGGGGTTGCAATCGATTTTAGGATTAAATAAGTTGCATCTCGTCATTTTGACGTTGCTTATCGTGTCGCGGAGGATAGAGAAAACATCTCGTTCGGTAAAAAATGTCGCAGATTCGCTGCATCATCACAAAGCAAAAGTCGAGCTTTTTCCCCACACTGCAGCCGCAAGTGGCAGCCGTAGGAACTTACGGCGCGAAGATTACAGTAACCTCGCTCGGCTCTTAGGTACAGCTTATAACGCCCGCTAATGTCGAAGCAGAGAGGGGGGAATGGAAGCGTCCTCCGAGATAGCACACGGGACGCTACACGTGCACCTCCAGATGACGTCACTGAGGGACTGACCAGGTGTGACCCTGAAGACTGCGGAGTGAGTTAGAGGTTTTGAAAATGCCAACGTATATATATACACATATATATATATATATATATATATATATATATATATATATATATATATATATATATATATATATATTTTTTTTTTTTTTTCGCACGCAACTAGGACACGCAGGAGAGATCGGTTTTCTGTTTCTTTGCTTCAGAAGTGTCAGAAGCGCAAACTTCCACAAATTGTTTGACCGAAGTCCAGGAAATCGTTGCACCGCCTTTAAAGAACGCTCCACTCAATTCCGAAAATTTAGGCTTACATGTGATTCCATTTCACAAAGCACTACTAAACAGCTCTACGTCTTCGAATTCGCGAAATGTGAAATATTATTTGTGTAATCTTAATTTAAACATCAGCTGATACCGAAACCGAAACTTCGGTTGCGTCAGGCAACATTGGCCTCGTGTTGTCAGAGTCATGGCCACGTCACGTCGAACCACGTGGTCTTGTGACGTTCGTGGGGGCGAGGAACAGGACACGCGACGCGGGCAGGTCGCTTCGGATGGCGTGGACGGTGATGGCCCGGGGAGAGGGGGAAGGGGAGAAGACGAAAGAGGAGAGGGGGAGCGGAGAAACAGACCGATAAGCGCGCAGGGCAGCGCAAACTAGCGCATCCGCGTTACGGTGATCACGTGGACGCCCTTGAGCCAACACCGGGAGGAGAAACCCATGACGTCATCGTTCAATTTCGCTCTGAGAAGTAAAAACAAACAAAACGCGAGAATGACGTAGTCATGCCTTTGGCGTAGTGGTTCAACGTTGGCCGCTCCAACTCCGTCGCATTGACTGCGCTGACGATTGCGCCTCACGTCGCACGCTAGAGTTGGCAGATTTCGGCGACTTGGCTCATTTGAAAGTTTGCTGGCCAGTTTATTAAATATATAGACGGAATTAGATCGTAATATTTGACATGGGGTCTTCCTATATGATACTGAAGAGGGCTGCATAGTTTTCTAAATATCAAAATGAAGCGGAGCTGCCCTTTAAAGGAGCTGTGCAACGATTTTAACGTTGAAAGAATTGGCATCTTCTACTTTTGACATTGTTCATCTTGTCACAAAGGACAGAAAACACACCTCCTTCCTTCGAAATGTTGCGATTCCGCCGCGTAATCGCGAGGCAAAATTAGAATATTCCCCGACCTGCAGCCGCGAGCGGCGGCCATGAGAACCACGCGGCATGACGTCAATGGGGGTCTTGTAGAAAGATAGCAAGTTGTGCGAATACCTGCTCGATAAAAGGTAACTTTTCTATAAATCTTGTCGTTCCAACATAAATATAAATGCGTCAAAAACCTGGTATCATCGACAAAACTTTTATTATACGGAGTTTTAGTGGCGCCATCTATCCTAGGTCCACAAAACCGTCAGCTCTATCTGCTACCGCGAACAGCCGCCAGAAGCCGGAGGGGACGGGGACAGAGCCGGACGGGTATGGCCGGACCCGGATGAGACTTTCCTCCTTTCACCATATTGTTCGCGCTGCGCCAGCACGTGGTCACGCGGTCGCGAGCGGATGAGTTCTCGCTGCTCACTGATGGCTCTAGAGAGAGCTTCACCGGAACCCCGCGCGACCCCCATTGACGTCACAGCGCACGTGACTCGGAAGATGGTGAAGGAGTTGAGAGGTGCCGAAAACCTCAATCTTTGTCCATTTTTAAAATAAAAACTAGGACATGCAGGCAAAAGCGGTTTTTTGTTCTTTACTTCAGAAAGGTCGAGACACCAACTCCCAAATTATTTAAGCAAAGCACTGAAACTGTTGCACAGCTCCTTTAAGGCTAAAAGACGTTGCCGATAAAGCCAACTTGCAAAATTGTCATTTTGCCGATTTGAGTGCATGTTTAGCTTCTTTAAAGAGGATGCTGAGCCAGAAATCTGGATCCCCACGAAACAAGGGGCGACAAAAGCGTTGCAACGGGATGCTACAAAACACCAAACATCACTCATACGACGATATATCTCAGAACGGATTGACCGCCTTTTTCAAAAAAAAGAGGCGCATGGTGACAGATATGTTTGCGTCTTGCTTCTCCGAGAAGGGAGAGAAATCGGCCTCCGCGTCTTCTCCGCCTCGCCGCCTTGAGGAAGCGAAGCGAGGAGGAGGAGACTAGGATATCTTGACGTCACGCGCCTCGTCGGCCTGGTTCAATCTCGACCTCTTTTTCCGAAAACACTGGCCGTCCATTCGAGATATCGCCTTACGAGTAGCGTACATGGGATTGTAGCGTCTCGCCTGCAGCATCCTGCATTGCTCTCTCCGAAATTCAAATTTCCGGTTCACGCATCCCTTTAAGCACTTCCGAGAAAATACAACAAAATAAGGGGTATACTTTGATTATGCGTACAGAAAGTTGACATCATTGGCTAGCAATATAAGAAAATAATGAATAAATAATAATTGGCCGTGTTTTAACGCTGGCTCGAATTATGGCTAAAATTTACTGTTTGATGAAACGTAAAAATGTATGTAAATTATTACGTGAAATTAAACTACACTTTAATTTGTGTGTTCGGTTTCGTAAATCAGAAACTGCCTTACAAAAAAAATTGTAAGCTAGCAAAATGTACGTAACAAAGGCTCTATAAAGTTTTACTCCAGGGTAGATGCGGTCAGATGAATGCATCTGTCGCTTCGAAGGTTTTGCTGAGCAAGCCATTCTATTTTAAACCGTAAAACTTTTGGGAAACACATGTTACGCAACAAACCAAATTCCATTCGCGTACTGGTCGGGTCCAGACATGAGCGAAGATAGGCATCCAAAACGCACTTTTAAGTATATTATAAAAAAACAGTGGCGGAGGATTGAAAGCATCCGGATTTACTCGATTTAGTGAGTCCGTGGCCATGATCATGAGATGTAGAGGTTGGTTCTGTTGGTCGTTGTCCTGTCGTGCCACCAGCGTACAAACGGAAACCAGAAACCCGTTTTTTTCTTGTTTTTCTTTACGAGGAACTCCGTAATTTTTAAAACAGAAACTGCGTTTTTTTTTTGCAGAAGCGGGTAGCACGGTAAGATGACTAGAGGAAATTTTTTGTTTGGCAGTTGTGCCCCCCCCCCCTTTTTTTTTCTAGGATCGTACTTTCAAAGCGGTCGCTTAGCCAAACCGCTGCGCAAGCGTAATCCTATCAGGCCTTAGAGTTTAAAGGACGCAGTATCTTCATCCACGCGCTTCAAATGTTTTATATATAAAAAAATACTCTACAGGTTGATTTTTAAATGCGCTATGCGTAAGAAAAAGCCGCACAAATAAGCCAATGAACGAGGTACAATGAATTATTATTTTTTCTTTTTTCCTGAAGGTGTCTTTGGGTGGTGTACTGCTCCTCAAACTAAAGCGTAGATTAGGTTGTCTCAAGCAGCCATACGGACTCCGATGCGTAGGTCAGCTGCCTAAAGGAACGAGCGATTTTCTGGCATTGGCACGCCTTGCAAACTTGAATTAAACGCACGCTGTAGTGGAGCACGAACGTCGCGTAGGATTAGGTTGTCTCCAAAACGTAGCCATGCGAGCTCCGATGCGTGGGGTCCTTGACGCACAGGGAACGAATGGAAGGGCCATATGGCACATTTGGCACGCTTTGCGAAATATGAATTCCAAACGCACATGCCTTATATTGGGCACGCGAACGTCGTTTTTGCCTATATATGTTTGTCTTTGCAACCACAGCCTCCTCTATACTCACAAAGCCTGGCAGTTCTATGACAGAGTCATAGAGTGCCCGGTCGCAGATTTGGAGCGCGAGGATCTGGTAGCACAGAGCATTTCTCGGAGAGCCTGTATAGTCAGCGCACAGCTTTGCAGCGACGAGAACCCGAAACATGGTTTTCAACACCCGACGAGAAAAGAAGCGGTAGTCCAATGAACGCGAGGAAGCCACGAGCGGACATTCCATCGCTCGGGACAGAGTGTGTTTCGGCGTCTCGCCGCAGCGGGGCGCCCGTTATGTGCCTCTTGTCTGCCGCTCTAGCTTCTCACCTTCAACGGCCGCGTCTCGTGGTGATCTGCCAGGCTTTGTCAATATAGAGGAGGCTACGACTAAGACTCAAAGATAGGGAAATGTTGAAAATAAAGCCGGAGAACGGCGACTGTGCACTTTTCATGTCCCACATACCTCGCAGCCTGTTAGTCGTCTGCACACAGCAGTGGCTTGCGAGAGCCTAGCGCTGCCGGGCGAGCTTGCTGAACGAAAAGATGGCGGAAACGCCATAGCAGTGTTTGGCGACAGGCAGGGCTACTCGCGAGAAGTAACACATTTAACGTTTAACCATTGTCCAAAACGTTCATCATCAATTGAGCCCAACAACGACTACTGTTACATTTAACTATATGTATGACTGATAGTGATGACCGCCTGCAGGAGTAAGCTCGCAAGTCAATGTTGCGGACGACGAACATTCAGCTCTATTTTCAATATTTCATCACCTCTGAGTTGAGCTGTAAAAAAAACAAAAAAAAAAAAAGACATCTTTAGCCAAACGTCGTTCGCGTCCCCGGTTTTCAAGTATGCGTACGTTAAGAATTCGAATTTTGCAAGCCGTGCCAAACGTGCTTGTTCTAAAGTCGTTCCCTCTACATTGCTAGGCACTGTAAGCGCGAGACACGCGTCATCGGCGTTCTTTTGCATATCACTCAAACAGGGTATTGATGGGCAACCTACTGCTCTGAATAATGACTTTCCACGATTTTTATGTAAACTGTACCATTTTAGAGTAAAGAGGGGAAAAATTGGCGATGGCTCGTTCGCACTAAGGGTCTCGCGCTGTGTATATATACTGAGTGTCATGAAACATTCTCAGAGTGCTGCCGCAAAGCCTTCAAATACCTAATAAAACTAGGCCTAAGAAAAAAATTATGCTAATTTTAAAACAAATTGGCTAATACGGTGGACGTCAGGGGGTTGAAAAAAGAAACACACCAATCAGCAAACGAAATACACTAATATATAATGTTTTTTTTTTCAATTAACGGAAATAAACCGATGGTTCCAATTAGAAGCTTGATGACCGTCATCTAAAACTCATAGATCACTCAATTTTAGAGAGTCTTAAAGGCTGAAAATGCAAAAACGCGGATCATAAGAAAATGTAAAAAAAAAATAGTAATCCGGGTTTTCGCATTGCCAGAGTTGAACCTGCTGCATTCCCGCGTGAGCTCTGCCACGTGATTCAAACCTTCCCAAGATTGACTGATTTGGTGGTTTTTGATGACGCTGAGCAGGTTCCTAATGGAAACCAATACATATTTTTACGAATTTGAAAATTAATGAACACATTTCAGGTAGTTAGTTTGCTAATTAGTGTGTTTTGTACAACACCTGACATCCGTCGTACGTAGCCAACAGTTCGTTCTAAAAAAATATTTTTTTTCTTAAAAAATATTAAATTGTTGGAATGTTTTAGAGTATTCGCAAAAACAGCCGGCACCCACGTATACTGGATTTTTTTTTTGTAGACTGCAAATATTTAAACAAAATTGTTACCGGAAATAAAGAAATTATTCCTGCAGACTAACATTCGGCGGATGTCAGGGTATATCTGTATAGAGAAACAATGCTTAATTAGAAGTTTTAGCTATCTTTAGGACATTTCTTTTTAGCTGGTATATTTCAGTGAAATATTTGTAGCACGTTGTTAATAATGTACACCAGATTAGTTGTTAGACTAAAAAAATATATTAGTGTTATTCCGTTGCAAGTTGCCGAAATCCGCCATGTGATTACTCAAAGATGAATGTCTTTCCCAAATCTAACAGATAATCTGGTCTACATTTTGGCTGCAAATCCCCAAATGAAGCATTCCAGCTAAAATAGTTATAAAGTTAATTGGCAAGTGTTAGTTAATTAAGTCGTTATTTGTTTTTATGCTCGTGCGCCAATGTTCTCTGTAGTCAATAACGTTATTCTGCTCGAGTAACTACTTCGCTTCCAGTGTCTTTTCTGTTGTTAATAATTGCCACCTTAGAAAAAAAAAAACTTTTAGGTGTGTATTCAGTAGAAATATGAAATGATTATTTGCTTTATTAGAAAACAACGCCTTCACTGCGTTCGCTTGTTCTCCTTGCAGCCGGGTGTCTGAATGGCAGTCTCCCAAATATTCTGGGACTCGGAAAGGTACGTACGTTTCAGAAACACTCCATACGGAACCTGCCCACTCAGAATAAGGAACTCATTAGAGCGCTTATGGTATCTCGTGGAACACCCCTAAACCGGTTTAAGTCTTACACTTGTACCGTAGGCAGTTTGTACTAACCTTCATATTTCAACGCCCCCCCCCCCCCCAAAAAAAAAAGATAAAATAAAATAGGGTGATTTTAGTGTAGCGTGCTTGGGCCGCACTTATTCACAATTTCTACAAATGACATCGTAAGAAGTGCCTGAAATGCAGATCAGCTGCTTTTTACGCTGATGGTACAACTATTTGCATACTGAAAGACCGCACGTTGGCCGAAATACCGAGGCAAATGAATTCATTTCAAACATCTATGTGTGGACGAAGGTGAATGCGTTTAAAAAAATAAACGCAAATAACGCTAAATGTGTGCCATCTTGATAGCGAAATAGACCAATACCCGACTCATTTCAAAAAACGTTTGACAGATAAAAATATGTTACGGTTGCTTTTTAACCCTGGCTCGTATACTTTTCCACGTGTTGCTTGTGCAGTGTGTGTAGTGTCGTGTATAGGAATTCTAAATTGCTTTTCGCGTTGGAAGTGTCTATCAGTGCAAGCGCCGTATACGAGAGTGGCTGCCTCTGCCTGTGTTTCTGTCTTAGTTTCTGCTGCAAGTATCTATTATAGCGCCATAATGTGAACGGGTACGTGTGCTCGTGTTTGTGTTCGTCTCTTACGTGTCTTTCTGTTTATCTCTTTGTTTGCGATGTGTTGCTTTCCCACCAAAGTGTGTCAGGGAGACAGGACCTCGTAGAGCAGCTTTTTCGCCCTTGTTTCCTCCATTTTGCACAATTCATAAAAGGAGAAACCCTTGTAAGGCTCGTAACCAAAAGGCTCAGGTCACACGCTTGCATTTGACTGTGAGCGAGTGCGTTGTGATCTCGTGTAATTAATGATGACAGCGTCGTTTAATTACATAAAAAAAGCGACACAACATGGTTTTCCTTGACTAAAGTCATCCGACTTTGGTCCATCGGGCAAACCTGGAATGTGTATAACTCGACTGAAAGTCATGTAGTATTTGCACGATCAGAAATACGCAATATATTTGTGAAAAAATGGTCGCTTATAACCATTGTCAGAATTGCTTTAAACACACGGTGCAAGCATATTGCCAAAAAATTATGAAAACATGGATGGGTGGAAGAACGTTTATTAATAAACCACATTATAGTGGTGGCGGTTTCGGTTTGGCATGAGCCTTTTATGGAAAGGGGTCGTTAGAGGGTTTTGCTCTTATATATGTATACAGTATGTGACTAAAGCTTTTAAGGCACTTTAGACGACCCGCAAATATCTCTTTCTCAACGTATCGCGCTGCAATTTACTACAGAGGGCAAGCAGGTGGTGGATGCTTAGAGTGAAACAAACCGAGGAATAAACTTATTTCGTTCAAAAGGACGAAAAAAGAAAAACCCCGAGAACATGGCGTGGCGCCACCTGACGGGCCTATCGTCGTGACGTAGGATGAGGGATCACGTGACCGTTTCCTGCACTCTGCGTCAAGAATGGAGTGTCTCGGTCTTCACTTTTTTAATACTACGGGTGTTTAAGGCTTCTTTTAACCCAATGTTTCGTTTCACTACTCGACCCAGTCGAGTTCCTAAATCGGCTACCGTACGAATGCTTCCGGGGAGCCGGTTAGCCGGTTGCAGGCGAGCAGGGAAACGGTCGCTGCACGGAAGCGCGGCGGCGTGGACTGGCGCGGCGGAGGGTACGGGTCAACTTGTCGTTTTCGGCGGCTGTCTCGCGTATCGCAATGAATGCTTACGAAGTGCGACCTACCGTTGAAGGTAGGCGAATTTTTTTTGTTAACTTCTATTCGACCGGGCACCCCGTTACAACTGTGTACCCCTTTTCAGTTGTGCTGTCTGTAAGCAGCATCAATGCGTTCGTGGACAAGGCCCACTAAATGTCCCGCCTGTTGCTTGAGGGCGAAAGTGTTCTTGAAGCGGGACACGTGTTCTGTAGAATCAAGAAGCTGGATAAGGATTGCTACACGTTCATTGGATTCGTACTCCAAACGTCGGCACTCACTTCGTACCCGCACGAGCTGGATGGAAGAAACGTCGGTGACACATCGAGCTCCTGCAAAGCATGGGTGAAGGAACATGCCGTGTATCATTACTTGGTTAGGTTGTATGTACCCACCGGCCAGCGTGCTGTGAAATCGATCGAGCTCGTGGCCAGAGCCGGGAGCGAAACAACTGGAGCACTCAGACAGTTGCGTTTGATTGCGTTTGACTGCGTTTCGGCTGCGAGAAACCAGGACATTCCTGCTGCTTATATCGCGTGCAAACATGATTCCTTGAATTGGATTCCACGCTTCATACGAAGCACAGATGTGCCGGTGTCTCGCTTTCGGTTCTCAACACAACGCAGTTAAACGCACTCATGAACGCAAGTGTCTCAACCGGCCTTTAGAGATTGCGATTTGCGATGAACGGTGAAGTGAAGCGCCTTTTTCCAAATATAATCGGTCGTCTCCCGTTGTTATCGTAGCTCAGGAATAAAGAAAACAAATTCTCGTGGCTCAGTGGTAACATGCTCGCTTCCCAAGTCGCGAGTCGCAAAATCAATACAATGCAACTATTTTTTTTTTTACGTTTTTGAAGCACAGGTTTTGTAACTTTTCTGCGATGTCGGAATTTTCGAGCGACGAATATTAAAGCTTGTTGATAACATTTAATTTCATAAACTAATATCAGACCATTCAAAGGCCAATGACATTTCGTGTACAGCATCGCTGTTTTTCTTTTTGTAAAGAAAGATTATGCAAATATTTTCTGTAGCTAGGTGTATTAGAGTTGTAGAATTGTTTTATTTGGGCTCCTACAAGATAAGCAGATAGGTTACAAAAATAAAAATATTACTTGCTAATACGAGTGCAGCTACTTGCATCAGCAATCTTTAAAGTAAAATAAATAAAGCCACGTAACATTCTCACATTTATGCAGCTGCTGGTTGCTTAAATACCACTAAGCTGTGAGTGATGTTTGCATTAAAATAGTCAGTGAAATTTTATGGCTTGTTACCCTCTGTAAATTACTGTTTCAAGTCTATTAGCACTCAGCTCTACTTGCATTGCGTGACGCCAACTTGTACATACATTTTTAACCCGATTGTTCAAATAATATTGAAGCTGTATGAGAAAGGTACTGCCACGCAGGGTGAGACTGTTCACATTTTATGAATCATATTGGAATGCTTCTCCTTGGGGTAGATGTGGTAGCTGATATTTGGGTCGGTCGCGTAACTGCGGCATTGCGGCCCCGAACAGTACCTTACCATTGCTCCCTGAGCTCGACAGCTGCCGAAGCCGATCCACGCCTGTACTGATCAAGCTTCAAACACAGAAAAAATGCGAAAGTACCGATTGAAGGGCTTCCGAAGGCCCCGACCAAAGCAAGGCGGAATAGCTGGCCTTATCACGTGATCCTCCATCCTACGTCACGGTCGAGCGATCGCAGCGCTCCAATCGGTCCCGCTCGGGGCCAAGCAGACGACGCACGCGTAGAAAGAAGTGCTGCCGACAGATGGCGTACGCCACGTAAAAAAAAAAAAAAAAAATCGGTGAAAACAAAAAAAGTCGGCCGGCGCTTTTTGACGCGGCGTACGTCATCTGTCGGCAGCACTTGTCACTACGTGTGTATCGTCTGCAAAGTGGCAGCGTAAATTTCCAAAACAATTTTTTTTAAAAATTAGGTAAGTTTGCTTCTTGATTTTCTCAAAGTAAACTTCACCACCTGCTTGCACCTCTGTATATTGCAGCGCGATACGTTAAGAAACCGATTTTCTGCGGGCCGTAGCGTTAGTTTACATGCTGTATGTGGGCCAGAACTGTTGCAGCGCTATCTGATAGATGGAGTCAGTATGCCAATGTGGTATGCGGTTACAAGATATAAAAAAAAAGCGCTACGGTAAAGTCAAACGCAAATGTGTGAACGATGGACGCAAAGTAAGTATATGGTGTTTCGCTTTGTGTAACAATGCAATCTTAGTGTAGTGCGAGATAGTTGGAAGAACACCAACACCAAAGAGTTCATCTAAGTTTCAAAAGCCATTCTGAAGAGTATTGTTACAGAAAAGGAAAAAAAAAAAAACTAAAAACAACACCATTGAAGCTTTTAGAAGCGTAGGACCCATTTCTTTAAGGCTCGCGAATCAAGGGCTTATTTATATATAAGTAGCGAGCTTACCTCGGACATTAAAAATACCAATCCCGTGTTTTTGTACGAGAGTTCAACGTTTAGAAAAAGTGGTACTTTAGCATTTTTAATTATGCTACATTTAAACATACGAGAATTATTTATTTTTGAGCTATACGCCGCCAACTCAATTCTGTTTTGCTTTTGACAGTGCTTGGGTGGCTCAGGAGACCTGTGTACATCAAATACCGTGAGTATATATAGAACAAATAGACCCATTTTCAAAAACGTCATGAGGCAACATTGGCGGTCGCCATTTCTTGGCTAGGCTAGGTGGCGCAAGCTACCGCCCGTTACAAAGGGTATAGCCATTGACATCCATCCATCCATCCATCCACTGGGCACGGAGCATGTGATTGGATCAGAGTCCTCGCCGAATGCTGGCGCAGCGCTCATTCTAGATTCGAGCTGTGCCGTAACTGCGCATTTACACCTTTACTAAAAAATAGCCGTATAACACGAACTCAACTCTCCTACGTCACGCCGCGGTGGTGGCGCGTCGGGCGCACTTCCGGTCTGGGGCGGTGGGCAGAAGTCGCCGTGCGAGACATGCATTCCTGTGTTCTTTTGAAAGAAACCAGACAAAAAACCTGCCTTCTCGTCAAAATGCTGCGACGGGGGCTGTACCAAGAGAGTCTGGAAAGGTTTGAAGATCAGTTTTCATGTGTTTCTGCCACCTCCGTTCGTCCGAGAACGTGGATAGTAGCCGTGAAAAGGGCAAACCAGACGCTGTCGAACTACGATTGCTTGTGCGGGCAACACTTTGTGGTCGCCAGATGTATTTGTTTTGTTCCAACATGAACGAGAGAAAACCGCCAAGTTGTCCGGACCACCCACGGGTTCAGTGCGTCTTCAAATTCACACGGCCGCCTGATCGTTCGAACTTTCGTCTGCTCTTTCAAACTTGTCTGCTTTTTGTCGTCTGCTCGTTCAAACAAAAGCGGCCCGTAGACCAAACTTTGACCCGGTGATTGCAATAAGAAGTAATTGCAGGCCTCAAAAGACTTAAGTAGGCTCGGTGCAAACAGTAGATACAAGATGTTGATCATTGGTACCAGTGGCCATCACCGACTCGTTACGCTTGGTCTGTTCCCGCTTCCGATTTTCAGTATCGACGTCGATCATCGCCGCTACCTTCTACACTTTTGCAACACAAGCGACGTCGCGACCGAAAATAGCTAGAAGAATCTCATCATGGTTTTGGCGTCCATTCTGCGGCGTTCATGCGAATGAATCGCCGCACGTCAAATTATTTACGCAAAGTTTAGCGGCGTAACGAGCCTTGATAAATTCGCTGAGGCGATTAAAGTGGTAAGACATTGCTATGAGGACGTAGAATCGACAATTCCAACGCGAAAAAGAGTATGCAGACTCACACAGACGCCGACAACGTGACATTCCAATGGTTTGTTGACGCGGGACGTGGTGCTTCTTGCCCGCACTCCATTGCGCATGCGTTCGAACTGTCGTCTGCTCTTTCAAACTTGTCTGCTTTTTGTCGTCAGCTCGTTCAAACGACAGCGGCCCGTAAACCAAACGTTGACCCGGTAATTGCGATAAGAACTAAGTGCAGGCCTCAAAACACTTTTGAAGGTTGGTTGGGGTAAGTAGGCTAAGTGTAAACAGTAGATACAAGAAGATGTTGATCATTGTTACCAGTGGCCATCACCGACTTGTAATGCCCGATTCTACTTGCGGTTTTCAGTATCGACGTCCACCATCTCAGCTACGGTCCACGCTTTTGCAGCCCGAGCGACGTCGCGACTGAAAATAGCGAGCAGAATCTCATCGTGGGAGTCAGGCTTTAGCGCCCATTCTGCGGCGTCCACGTGAAATGAATCGCCGCACGTCACATTATTCACGCAAAGTTTTGCCTCGTTAATTTTGCTGAAGCCGCTCAAGTAGTCAGACGATTGTTAGGAGGACGTAGAATCAACAATTCCAACGCGAAAAAGAGCACGGGGACTCCCACCGACGCCGACAACAACGCAATTCAATGGTTTGTTTATGGGCGACGGCGGGCTTCTGCCCACCGTCCACCGCGCATGCGCGGCGCCGGTGGCGTCCGCTAGGGGCGCTCCGGTTTGTTTGTAAACATGAGTTGGGTGTATACACGCAGGGGCCAAAGATCGCGAGATCGTGAGGATCACAGAATAAAAAAAAGGAGAGCACAACCTGCTTAAGTCAGGCTTCCTCTGCAGCGATGGACAGTGGGGTAGAATTTTTACATCGGGGAAGGTCGCCCATGGAATCGTATAACCGATAGCACCCAGTTCCTGTGATGCGCAGACACCATTCCATAATAATTAGAGTCGTGTTTTTTCCCCCGAAACTTTTAGTTATTAGACGGCGCCTGTACCGTTCTCTTTTCCTCCTCCGTGTGACATTGGCGCTGTTTGAAGATGACCCCATACCAACAAGACTATATAGTTATCCTTAGTTATCCTGTCCCTTCGGAATCAGGCCCGTGCATTTCGGTCCCTTCGCCAGAGAATACCATAAATCAACTTTGCTACATGGGTCGCAGCGAATTGTATGTAACTTTATTAACACTATAAAAGTATAACTTATTTTAGTTGGAGCATTTTTTTCCCCTGATCACTGAGCACTGATAAACCGTCACAGTATTTCAGGCTCAAACATATATATGTCCCAGAGCAGGCGTGCAAATAGTGACGAATCTAACCAAAAAAGAACAACGAAGGAATGAAAGTGCATTCAAGATCTTCCAACATCCCCATGACTCTAATATTGATAATCTGCAAGCAAATAATAATAATAAAAACCTTGAAACAGTAGAAGTATGCAGATGATAGCGTAATATGTCCGCCACTTTCAATGTTTTCAAAGCCACTTTCGCGCGCACACCTATAGGGTACATACACCTATGGAGTACATATGCACTCTCACATACGCTACTCATAAAAATTTTTATCATAACATCATGGTGGACATCATCATGGTGGACATGCTTCAGTATTCAAGGCAGTTGCTGGGATAACATAATTACGCTTTTTAGTTAATAAACAAAACAAGAGACCGGAGTTATACTGCCGCGTGCATGGCCGTCAGGAAACGCTTCTGAGCACTTCTAGAAGCTTGGTGTGATAGATACCCCCAGTGTAACAGATAAGGAGGCCAACATGTGACCTTGCCGACTCACTTTCGCACCCTCGCGCTAGTCAGCTGTCACGCCGACACCTCGAGGTTCGCGCTGCTCCCGCCTTCGACGATCGCGACTGCTTTCACGACGCTCGTTCTTTCTTTTGTTTCTGGCACAAGTTCGCCAATTAAACATTTATTTTCAGTTTTACGCTTGTCGATATTATCCATCCGCGACAATGTGATCCTGTTTACATGCAGGATGGTGCGGTGGCGTACATCGGACAATTGCTTGGGGTGAGTTTCCCAGTTTTCTCACGCAGATAGTACACGCACTCCGTATTCTAAACGATGATGCCTGCTCTTACACAAACACACCCTGTCATTGTTTATAAAAAATGCAAGTCACGTTCGTGACCTATGCAACGATTCAATTTCCCCACTGGAGAAATTGACGTCACGCGACTTGACGTCACGTGAAATAAATTTTCCGCATTAATTTAGTGGGAAATAATAAACAATAGGTCCCTCCTTACTACCCGAAACAATAGTTAAATGTCTTCCAAACAACTCCAGCATCTATTTTTTTATTGTTACAAACGACTCATGGTGAATTCCACTTGTAGATCCGGGCCTTTCCAAAATCCACGAGGAGGCAAAATTTCGCTCCGTGGGACCCGCTCTGAATCGACAAGCGGAAGATGTACTTGCCTTTTTTGTTAGCGACCCCCCCCCCGCCTCCCCCTCGCCCCTTGGCCGTTCAAAATGGCCACTGCTCTAACTTGACGAGCCCACCAACGCCTCAGCCTGCTGATCTTTCCGACGACCAGTGACAACTGTCACTGCTTAGCTGCAGAAATAACGCACGACACAGGCCGGGCGGAAATTATACGTACCACGGAGCCCATGTCACAAATAACGAGGAAGACGTCCGCATTCGGCGCCGTCACATACCTTTCGGCCGTCTCGAAGCGGCGGGGCACGCACAGCGATTGCCATCGGTGGAGTTCAGATTGCTGGTATGCGACTTTAATAAACACAGAGGTAACAAACCATCGCTGGCACGGTCGGTGCCTAATCTGTTCTTGCTTTATTGCGCGAGAAAACGCCGGCGGCAAGCAGTGGATAGAGCCGCCCACACTAGCGAGAAAACGCGCGTGGCACGCCGATCGCGGCGAATGTCACGTGACAGCACAGGAGGCCTCGCGCACTCTTGAAGCATTCGAGCGAACGCATGATTTCACGCGCTCAACCGATTTTGCGGAACGCGTTTTCAACGCGATCGGCGCGCCGCGCGCGTTTTCTCGCTAGTGTGGGCGGCCCTTTACGTAACTATAGTGACGGCTTTCCGTCCGTTTTCTACGCGAGGTAGAAGCGTTCGAGCCGTCACAATCCCGCGTAAACAACCGACGCATCCGAGCAAATCCAGCTCGACCGACTCGATCGCTTCCGTCCCTCCGTCGACGGCGCGGCCGGTCGCCGGTCGGCCCACCGACCTCGTCGCGCATGCGCCACCGCCGAGGAGAGGAAATGACGTAGCGCGCTCTGTCAACTTCCGTGTAGATATCTGAAATCCCGCGGATCAAGTTCGACGGAGTTGGAGGCGCTCCACGGAGCGGGAGCTGCCAGAGACCTACGAGCGGAAGATGACAAAGTCGAGCCAGATCTGCGAGCGGAATATGCGCGCTCAAAATGGAGCAGCATTTGGAGCGCTCGAGATCTGCGAGCGGAATTCACCATCGGAAAACTAAATATTTGAAGCGTGGGAACTGCACATTTACAGGAAGAAGAAAAAACATTTTCGAAAAGCCTTATCTGAAAACTCCCGCCCTGGTTAAGAAAAGTTTTCGAGGGAAAGGAAGGCTGAGAGGAGGAAGCAGATGGAATGCTAAAGAGAGGAGGAGGGTTCTTCCTCTTCTCTCCAGCATAATGCTAAAGAGAGGAGGAGGGTTCCTCCTATCCTCTCCCAGGATTCCGTCTGCTTCCTCCTCCCCTGCCCTCCTTTCCCCGGAAAACTTTTCTTAACCTGTGACGGACTATAGAAAACTTTTACAAATCTCTGTAACGCGAAATTAGAGCGCAGCTCT
Organism: Ixodes ricinus; assembly: GCA_037355805.1. Classification (NCBI taxonomy): domain Eukaryota; kingdom Metazoa; phylum Arthropoda; class Arachnida; order Ixodida; family Ixodidae; genus Ixodes; species Ixodes ricinus. The sequence goes on from JAZHYW010061441.1 coordinate 24,882, forward strand.
TGGAGGAGGGTATGCCCCTCCTCCTACTCCGTACCCTCTCCTCCTCCCCTCCTTCTTCCTCTGCTCCCTCGTTTTCGCCTCCTTTCCTCCTTCCATCCTCCCTCCTCCTCCCCCCTACCTTCCTCCTCCTTCTCCTGCATATCCTCCCGTCTTCCCCTCCCCCTCTTCCATACCCTCCCCTCCTCCCACAGTTTCCCCGCTAAATTTAGGTGAAAAATTGACGCCACGTGACCTCAAGAGCAATTCAATTCCCCACTAAATTTAGCGGGGAATTGAATTGCTCTTGAGGTCACGCGACG
>JAZHYW010061443.1:0-77670 GCA_037355805.1 Ixodes ricinus
CTGGACTGTGACAACATTATACACTGGGTGGAGACCATTAGCACCGAGATGTTTCGGTGGCACCCTCTTGTGGTTCCTGTTCACGACGTCACGACCAGGACTTGCCTTGCCGTGATGTCATGACCTGTGTGGTCCCAACTACTCATCATCAGTTGCGAACCGGAAGTTTAATGGTGCGTGTAAAAGGTACAGTGGAAGCTTTAAGTTATCGCACCCTTAAACCAACATTGTAGCTACTGGCCCGACATTGGCCCGACATTACTCTTCTTTCTGTCGATAAAAGCAGAATGAATCCCACCCAAGACGTCGTAGCAAGTATCCGGCCAGTCATGGACCACAGCGACGCATTTGGCCGCGCATGTCACCAATGGTCCAGAAAATATGATGTGATTTGTCAATTTCTTTTTTGGGGTCCTTGCAGAAGCACGGGGATCGGCCAGCGGTAGCCAGAGGAGCGGGCCCAGCCTGACCAGTCCGCCAGTGGCTGTGGGGCCCCCCAAGAGGACCAACCCAGCGAGCAGCGAAGTCTCGCAGTGGAGCAACCCAGCAGGCAGTCCGAGCAACCTCGGAGTGCGTGGCTGGCTTCGATCCGCTTACGCTCGCCTCAGGACGTTCTCCGTTCAGGTAAGACATTACGAAATTGCGGTTTACACGGAGGAAATCCAGCTGCCTTTGCCGATGGGTTTGCTGCTTAGCACTGTGAAAGTATCGTACAGTCGAGTCTCGTTGATCCTCCGTTTTCTCAAATAACCGTTCGTAATGTGAGTTGTCCGTAATAATGAGACAAAAATGTGTGTGTTTGCCCAGTTCGTTCTTGAAGCTTTGGCCTATATAGCGGGGTATTCATATTAATTAGGTCCATATTAATGCATTAACAAGACATAGACATTATAAAGTGTTATGAATCCTGAGGCCGGCTCTATAATCGGGTAAAAAGATCGGCCCCTGTTTGTAACGGTCACAAATTTTCATCAAAGGTGTGAATTAGTTTTGCATTTCACCTTGTGAAATTTCAAGGCATAGCTCTCTTCCCACGAAAAAAATTGCACAGACAATCACACGACGTGATCCGAATGGACAGCATCATCTGGTGCCTACACATCGATGACGTTCTCTCTCACAGGTCCATTTATGCTAAAGAGCAGCCTCTACTTGCTCCGGCGTATGCTTCGGCCGCGTCATCTTTGCGCGAAAGGCTCAAAGTGCCGAGCGAATATAAAAGGCCTGCCCTTGGGATCCAATTGAGGCAGACCCTGTGTCACTAGCAGATACGCATACCCCAAGCACGTGGCGAGATTCAGGATCTTGTCAGCACAAACATTGCATAGGCAGATAGCGCACACCTTGAAGGCAGTCGCGTCACTGTCTGGGTATGACGGCTGAAGAACCTTGTGGCAAGCCGTTGGCAAAGACGCCAGGTCTCATGTGAACCACAATCGATCACACACAGAAGAACAGCTAATGCGTTCCATCCCAACAGCCAGGGTGAGACCGAGCATCAGCCATCTTTTGCTTAACTTTTTCCTGATCGTGCCCATACAGCGTCGGTCACCTGTGATTGATGGGCACGAACCTGCGCTCTGCATTCAGCTGCTCCAGTTCAGATTACCAGACGATGGTACTAACTTGGCCCCCCGCACTGTTGCTCGCAGGTTGGGGTGGCCAACGTCTGCCTCCTGTTTCCGAAGTCGCCGCTCCTGCTGTCCTTCCCGAGGCAGGAGCTCGGCCCTCCCGACGCCGGCGTGCCCTGCGTACTTCCGAGATGGCGGCGCCACCTGAGGGAAGGGGTGGCGGGGAGCGTGGCATGCCTGCTGCTTCCCGCCCTCAACGTGACGTCCACCGACCCCAAGTTGAAGCGGGGGCCAACGGCCGGTGGAACGGCCGAGCATCACGAGAGCAGTCCCGGTTGGTGCTTGTTGCTCAGTATCCGTTGTCGCTGCGCCATGGCCGCCTCGGTGGATCCGAGGCAAAGTGGCGGCCTACGGATCCCCAGGTGGCGAGTTCGAGTCCCGGCCGAGGTGGCCGCAATCTGTCGGAGGCTTGTTGCAGAGGAGATGCCCCATAACCGAGATTTCGGTTGCAGATCGAAAGGTCCCCAGGTGCTCCAACTTAGTCCTCAGTCCCTCGCTGGGGCGTGCCAGATGCCTCTCATTGGTTTGGCACGTAAAACCCCCAAATTTGACGTTTATTGTCACCGTATGTGCTGTGCAACTGAGCTGTAATACAGAACCAATAGATGCTGTCTATAAATAAATTAAATATAATCAGGGTTTTATGTTTTGGGGGTCTAGTTTTTAGTTTTCAAATTTGGGGGTGTTTTTTTTTGTGTTAACTTCTTCCAAACGATTTGGTGTTTTTCCGTGTCTCTTTTTGGTGTTGGACCAAAAGTTGGTGTTTGTCGGGGCTTATGCTAAATAAAATGGGACACGGGGATGGGATTCCTGAATCTCCTGGGAACAATTGGGTGACCCGAATATTTGGAAAACATCTCCATACTGATTGGGGTTGCGCGAATATACAACTTTTTGAAGAGTAATTTTGAATATTACGTTATTTGATATTGGCTTCGAGATGGTACTGCAATATTAATATTTTTCGGAGTGTTGATTGCGGCAGGTTAGCCCCATCGAGCGTGCTTCTTATCGAGCATGGGTGCACTGCGGAGAAGCAGCACCCACGGAAGCGAGGTCCGCGGGTGTTGCTTCTCCGCCGTGCACCGTTGCTCGTTAACGAGTGCACTCAACGGGCTAACTCGCCGCGACCAACACTCCGAAAAGTATGAATTCGCAATTGCGTGCTTGGAATAAATGCACACTTTCAAGACCTGATGGTGTATTTCAAAGGAAATGGAAACATTGCAAATCGTGATATCTTCATTGCGGCAATTTTTTAAAATTAAACTGTGGCTGTTGTGCAAGAGTATAAGTTAGGCAGAGATACTTTGAGAACCTGCATTCATCATTCGTGATTTTTTTTTTTCATATTCAAGATTGAAGAGGGAATAATTGCATATAGCAAGATTTATAAAATCCACTTAATTAGGTGCAGCTGGGCATCTCTATAGGTGTAATTTTATGTCAAATCCATCATTTACTTCTCTTCCAAGGCAAAAGACTTTCTGAGGCCACGGTCCACAAATTTAGTTAGATTAAAATTAACTTAGCTTGTTAGTGGAAAAGTGGATGCTTGGGAACAGCCTTCATGAGTTCATCTGAGTTTTCATTTAAACATGGTGCAATGGTGGTGAAAGGTTTGAAGAAACTATTCGATATTCGATTCAAAAATATTTGTCCAAAACAACTTTTTGTTTTGAATTCGCTTAGAGCTCGAAATTCTCTTTTCGGACATACCAAGTACCAGTATAAATTATTTGGTTCCCAAATAAAGTAACAGTCTTGTTCCAGGTTAATGCAAAATAAACCTGTAGATTGAAATTTCTTCCCGGAAATCTTGGTTTTCCTTATTCAACGACAGCTCCGATTCTGGGTTTTTTCTTGGCTTTCCTCAATTTTGTCAAAACCGGCTCCGAGTTTATTTTGGGGTTTATCGGTGTATACTGAGTACACTGGACTTTAATTAGAACACACCCGTCGATCAATTTCCATCGCCGTTGTGTAGCGGAGCAGCTCAAGTATAATACGCTCGATAGATTTCTATTGTCGTGTACTGCACGGCAATAGAAATTTGGTATATACAAATGTTTTCGTGAAAACGACCGTTTAGAGTAATGCAACTTACCGGATTTACTCGCACAATGAACGCACTCGCGTAATGAACGCACCCCCAAGTCGGCTCTCAAAATTTCGACTTTTTTTTCCCTCGCGTAATAAACGCACTCCCAACTCGGACGTCAAAATTTTGACCCCCTCCCCACACGCGCGCGAAATGAATGCACTTTTCTATCCTGGTGCAGTGAGGTCGTGAATGCATGGGCAGCGTGGGCGAACAAAACACCTTGCAAAAGGCGTTAAAAAATAAAAAAAATCCAGCGGAAGCAAAAAAAAAAACATGAAAAGGAGCTTTTTTTTTTTTTTCTTGCACAGCGCAGTCTGGACTTTGGGTCGCGCGCTCTTGCGGAAGGAGATAAGAAAAAGAAGCGGAGAAGTCCTCGCCTAAGCGAAGCAAAACAGCTTGCGAAAGGCGGCAAAAACAAAAAAAAACACGGAACCAAAAGAAAAGAAAAAAAACATAAAAATGAGCTTTCTTTTTTTCTTCCTTTTTGCACAGCGCAGTTTAGTTTCAGGGTTGCGCGTCGCGCGCCGCGCGCAAGGAGATAAGAAAGAAAAGCCTCCGGCTAAGCAAAGCAAAACAAAACAGCTTGCGAAAGGCGGCAAAAAGAAAGTCCACGGAACCAAGAGAAAAAGAAACATAAAAAAAAGCTTTTTTCTCTTTTTTTTTTTTTTTTACACAGCGCAGTTTGGTTTTGAGGTCGCGCGCAAGGAAATAAGAATGAAAAGCGGAGCGGAAAGAAAGAAATGCGCAAGAAAGAAAAGATGGAGAGGAGCTTTTTTTTGCGCATCGTAGTTTGGTTTTCGAGTCGCGCGCCGCGCGCAAAGGGATAAGAAGTTACGTCGATGTTTCGGGATAAAAGGGCCGTTCATTATGCGAGTAAATACGGACGCAAAAATCTTACCCCGCGTAATGAACGCACCCCAACTTTGCATCGATTTTTCGGGGAGAAAAGTGCGTTCATTATGCGAGTAAATACGGTATACAAATTTTTTGTGAGAATGGCCGTTTATAGGACTTACTGTAAACGACTTAATTTTCGCGGGCTCAAATTTTCGCGAATCGGGCCAAAGCTGAAACTTTGAAATTATTCAGCGTTCTAATTTTCGCAGAATCGAGTGTAGCTTCCGTAAGCGTTCACATATTGCCCGAATTGTTCGCGGGACGTATGTTTCGCGTTTGTAGGCGATTCCCAAGATTGGCGAAAATTGGGTCCTCGCTGAAAATTTAGTCGTTTACAGTATACAAAGTTGCAAGTTGTATACCCTACCAATCTTCTCTTTTTTTTGTAAATATGACCATAGTAAATTTTACAAAAAATGACCATAGTCATTTTTACAAAAATGATCATGGCCTCGCACCGACTTAAACATCGGTGCAAGATATTTTGCAAAAAATGACCATTTTTAGGCTGTGGGACTTATAGACAAAGGCAAAGTACGGTGAATCTCTTTGTGCCGTCTTCTCGATTACTGCATATAAACAGTTACGTTCTTGTTTCCTCTGGAAACCAGGGGAGCGGTTTCCGTGGTGCGTGCGTCTGGGCTCGTGGGCGGCCTTCGAGGCCCACGGCGTGCACGTGCGCCACGTCCTCAAGCCGGCCTCCCTGTCGTGCACCGTGGCGCTCACATCAAGCCAGGGCCAGGACCGCCGCCCCTCGCAGCTGGGCCTCTGCATTCATGTGGACGTGGAGCCATGCCACCTCAGCCTCTCAGCCAAACAGGTGAGCCGACGTCGCATCCGTTGGGGTCAGTAAAGAGCGGTCCAGACTAACCTGGATTGCGGGTCCCAGGAATTGCAGTCTCAGTGACTTCTACTACCTGTTGCTGGAGGAAAGCGTGCGGTCTGTAGTTAGTGACAAGTTAGTAGTTAGTGGTCTGTAGTTAGTGACAAGCCCTCCACTCTTTCTACGTTTGCAAAGCAAACACTGGAGAGGAGGCAACGAGAAACTCGCCTCCCCTTTTATATGTGAACTCCGAGATTTATATACGAACTCGGAGAATCAACCTGGAGTTGCACTGAATTAATTGCAAATGAGCTGGGCATATGGCGTGTGCGTGTGTGATGTCACGGGGTCACGCGACTGTGACATCATGTGACTTTGTAACGGCATGTGATGTCACAGTCATGTGATTTCACGATGTCATGTCACATGGGACATGTGCGATATGTGTCATGTCACACATCATGTGGCATGACATGTGATGTCATGTCACATCATGTCATTGCACGACACCATGACGTCGCAGTCATGTGACTACATGGTGCTATGTGATGTCACGCGACACCGTGACATTAAGGACATACAAACAACATAGGTCACATTGCTTACATGACGTTGACCTGTGCGTTGTACGAGCATAATGTGTCGCTTTGCTCACGAAATCCAGCCCTATAACTCATTCGGTGTTGAAAATTGCAGCTCGACAGCATCCGCCAGACGGTGCTCCTGTTGGCCTCGCTCCGGCGCAGTTTCGGGGACACGCTGGGCTGGTACAGGCAAGCCAGTACGGTTCCCAGTTCCGCAGAGTCGTTCGTTTCGAGCACCCTCGGGCACCGCTTCCCGGTTCCTAAGCTGGTGCCGAGCAGGAGCGTGAGCCTGACCGAGTCGTGCGACAAAGTGCCCGAAGTGGCCTTTGGCAGTGCGTCAGGAGCCCGGGACGATGCCGGCGTTGGCCCGACGTTGTGGCTGCAGTGGACGTTGCCCAAGGTCGGGATCAACCTCTTTGGAAGTGGTAGCGAGGGATCGTCTGCCAAGGGTCAGTGGTTTGCTGCTTGTTGTGTTGTTGTTTGCCTGGGGTGCTGTTGGGAAGGGTATGGCAGTCGAACTGGCCATTTGAACTTGGAGGCACTGAGATGAGCTATGTACTTGAAGAGTGTCATGCAAGATATAGACATTTCCATTGCTCAGTATATATTCTGAAAACAAACCTACTTATAATTTGTTTAAAGATATTCAGACCCTTAAGGTATCTTTAAGTTGTTGAGCTGTATCAATCTTGTTTTTAATGTAATCATTAAGTAGCATAGCTATTATTGACTTGTTTTATCGTTAGGTATTCTTCTCTTAGTATGTCGTAGGCATTCTTTGGCTAATATTTTGCTCTTGTGTCGCTAAAGCTCACTAAATCAATCAAGTATTGCTCAGTAGCCATTCTACTTAGGATATATTTATCATTGGCTAACTTTCTCATTTTCAGCTTGAAGTAGTGTTGCCGACTTTAGCAGATAGAGCTTGTGCCGTCTGAGCATCCAGTGTCTAATAGATTGCTTTGCCATTTTGGAATGCTCATATTTCTTATTCCATTTGCATAAATCGTCCAAACCTAGGTAACGTAAATCCTAATTGTGGGCTGTTCTTTTTTAATGCGAATAGCATTCTTTGGATACTTCACGCACTTTTCGTCTATGTATCTATCTATCTATCTATCTGGCTATCTAACCTCTTACGCCGCGGGTCGATAAATAAATAAAAAAGACCGGCGCCGGCTGGGATTCGAACCGTTGACCCTTTGATCAGCAGGCAGACGCGCTAACCACAGAGCTATGAAGGCAGTCATTCAACGCACTCTAAACAATTGTTTATATCTTTACCATAGGACGCGCTTTACAGCGCTGTCACAGCTACCGGTGCGCGCGCGTTCCATGCACGAGGGCTCATTCCGCTCTCGTGAGGCTGAGCACGGCCGCTAGCTCACCCTCTCCGCGCTCGGGAGAGGGTGATGTAGCGGCCGTGCTCAGCATCACGAGAGCGGAATGAACCCTCGTGCATGGAACGCGCGCGCACCGGTAGCTGTGACAGCGCTGTAAAGCGCGTCCTATGGTAAAGATATAAACAACCGTTTAGAGTACCGTTGGTTGAGACTAGCTGAGATGCCAGAAAGTCTGGTCGGTACCATTTTGAGTGTTTGTGCGTATGGCGCGTGCTTTGCTCGCCTTCCTAAGTGACACAAACGCACGTGCTGGGCTGCGGAGATCGTGCGCAGGGCTGTGAAAGTGTCAACAAATTTAGAATCGCCTCAAGAGTGGGCTGGCGTATCTAGAGTGTGCCGGCCACCTGACGAACGCGCATAACTCCGCACCGTTTGATGCTATTTGCATTAACGTAGATAATCATTCCCAGGATGGGTTCTGCTGATTTTTCTTTTTTAAACAGCAGCATTACACATTTTTCAGTAATAATGAACAGAAAAATCAACAAAAAGTATCACGCTTTATATAATTGTACTTCTGAAGCTTTGCTTGTACTGCTGACTATTTGCAGCAATATTGAGGGAATGATTCAGCTTTTCTTGCTTCTGATACCCTTCTGTCATGACACTTATATAGGTCAAATTATAATTAAGACAACCTATTATTAACGTTTGTGCCAGTCTGATGATGTCTTGTACTTTTTTCTTCTTTTCTCACATTTTAGACGTCTGGTTACAACTTGAGGCAGAGGAGGTGACAGCTTCGCTCGACGTGCAAGAAGTGTACTCCAAGGTCAAGCTCAAGATGTCAACTTTCAACATCAGCTGCTTCGAGAAAAGGTGCCACCCTCTGTTTCCACGTGCAACCTTAAACTCTGATTAGGTGCCAGTGTCGTGAACCCTCCCGTCATCTGAGAAGCTGGGTGCTGCATCATGGGAAGCACTGGCATGGGAACGTAGCTCCGCAAAGTGCTAGAAAAATTCTACACTCTTTCTTCTAGAAGGAGGCCCGAAATTCTGGGGATGGAGTACAGGTTGTTTGTAGGCTTTATTTTGGGCAATGTGATTGTCCTTTCATCGTGGGCCCGAAGTAATTCCAACGACGTTACAAGTGACCATTTCTCAAAGTTGGTGCATAGACTTGATCTCGCAAATACTGCAAAACTTCGGTCCAGTCGTATGCAGATCTGAACAATTCCAGGGCTACCCGACAGATGGTGCCAGTGTGTTTTCTCGTCGTAAGTGGTTACAACCAGTCACGACGCAGACGTGTGATCCTGCCTTAAAGCGTACGCTCGACGATGCAGCTCTGCGGCGGCGGCCGACACCGCCTGGGAGCCAGGGCCCTACGAAGGCGTCGTGTTCAGTTGCTCGGAGAAGCTGAACCGACAGACGTCCGTCGGGAAGAGCGCCACCGCCGCGGCGCTGGGGCAGCAGCCCAAGCAGACGGACTTTCTGAACCTGACCTGGACCCGTGCACTGTGCGCCCACGTCCGCAGGAACATGCACAAGCCACGTGAGCCTTTCGCTGGGTTTTTTGAGGCAGCAGCTTTGTATGGAAGCCCTCCACAGAATTTTCTTGCTCGTGTTGGTCTGACCACAGAACTTGTTTCATGGGAGGGAAAAACATATTTTCTATTTGACCAATCGTGGCAAGCCACGGTTTGTCAAACCGGCACTATAATGTTTGAACAGGACTGGAGTCCTTTGGTTGTATTATTCTGCTTTCATCGACGCAAAAAAAAGAGTAAAGTTAGACTGTCGACTTTGACGGTGTAGGTTTTATGAACAGAATGGCTTCAAGCTTCCTTGTTACACGTACCATCAAGTTTGCCATTCACGTTTAATAATCCTAGTCATGCCGTCAGAAGTAGGAACCATAAAGCCGCACACCACAATGCTCATACATCTTGCAAAGACACGGTATTCGCTCCAGATATGATGAGATAAGTATCTGTGAACATGCCTCAAACATGTTCGAAGCATGTTTGCTTCATGCTTGAGTGTGCTTCGAACGTTTTTGCAGATAGTTTTGCATGACCAATGTACGACAATGTCACAGTGTCACGTGATGTCATGATGTCATGTGACCTCACAGTGTTACCCAATGCCATGGTGTCATGCAAGCCCATGATGTCACGGGCCGTAATGGTAGCTTTTACGATGTCATGTCGTGGTTCACTAGACGTCATGTTGTCAGAACGACGTAGTGATGTCATGTGAATCACGAGATGTCACGGTGTCCTGTCAACTTGCAGTGCCACGTGACATCATGGTATCACACGACGTCACAGTGTCACGTGATGTGACACTGTCACGTGACACCTCAATTGACTCACTAAGCTTAGCGGGAAAATAAGTAGTATGGCGAATTTCGCTAGAAAGTGTTGCTTGTAGATTGTCCAATGCTCAAAGGGACCATGCAATTAATTTCTATTTTTTTATTGGCATGACCTACGCACAAACTAGTGTGTTTGACTCTAGAGTCACAATAAAACATAACTATAGTGCAATCCACTTATAACGATAATGAGAAAACAGAAAAATTCAATTGTTATAACCGATTATCTTGCATCACGACTAGAAACTGATCATTTCTACTTTATAAACTCTAGAATCTGATCGTTATAAGCGGTACATCGTTATATGTGGTATCGTTATGAGTGGATTGCACTGTATATTAAAAAAATTAACTTTTTTCATGTGTAACTCGTGAAATAAGTTCAGAATTCCAGTATTTATTTATCTTGTCGGGGACGCAGTTGGGATAGACCAATAGAGAAACAAAACGGCGTTTTGGTTGAAAGTATTGCAAGTGCATTTAGAGCTTGCATTGCTTTTAATCAAAACACGGAGGTTAGGAAAAGCTTGTACGGGGTATCCAGAAAAAAGAAATCTCCCACAGAAGGTACCCCAAAAAAATTGTGCAGCAACTTTATCTCTGAAGTCCTATAATGCATTGAATGCAATATGTCAGGAGGAATCGTTTAAATTTGTTTAGAAGTCATTAAGCATCGCATGAAGTTATTGTGTCGAGTCATGATGTGACATGATATTGTGATGGCACGTGACCTGACGTGGCGGTCACGCGAGTGACGTCGCATTATGTCACGTCATGTCATGCCATGTTACGTTATGTGTGACATCACGTCGTGTCATGTCAACACCGTGTCATGGTGCATTACATGAGTGTCACATGAGTGACAGTGTTGTGTAACGTGACAGTGTGAAGTCTTTAATTAAATTTTTCCACTAAATCTAGCTAAACAATGTATGGACGAACGGACAGAAATTTCTGCAAGTAGGGATACCCTCATAAAGCATTCCATGCTTTCAAAAGAAGCCTTCTGCCGAACCATGTAACATTGTCGTCTTGCGATGGCCGGCACAGTAGTGACACGGTCTCCCGACTCCAGGCAAGGACTTCACCCCGCTGACTGAGGTGGAGCGTCAGGCGGTCAAGCCCCGCTACCTCAGCGAGGTCGACCTGCGACTCGCCGCCTTCGACATTGTTCTGCACACACGTGTCGCCGCCGTGGCCGCCGAAATGGCGGCTCCACTGCACCGACTGACCGACCTGCTGCGGGTGCCGTCGGAGGCGTCTGCGCCTTCCAGGAGCCCCCGAAGAGGCCCAAGGGCTGGGAGCTGAACAGCCGGGCCCTTCCCCTCGTCTACCTCGCCTCCGGAACGGTCCGCGTGTTCCTTCCCGTCGACGGCGGCGACGCCGAGAGGTAGGCACAGCTCGCGCCGGCTTGTCTGCTACGGGGTTTTCTGTTGCCACACGTGCGATGCCCTGGAGCAGTAGTTCTCAGTCATTGATTTTTTGAGGATACCCTTGTGAGCCGGGGAAGGGGGGAGGGGGGGAGGGGGGGGGGAACCTCATTTTGCATGAAAGAAATGAAGACATTATGTTGCTAGCATAAAATGATTTTTTGTAGAAAGAAATACGTTACAAAAGTTTGATGTTTCTTCTTTGTAGAACAAGAAAATAACTTGTTGCTTGACTTGGCCTGTGGGTGAGGGTTTTTGTGAACAACAAAGGGTCTGCAGATTCCCATTTGACTAGACGCTGTTTAAGTCACCCAAACTTTTGTGCTAAATAAGGTACCTTCGGTGCTAGCTGCACATACGTTTGCACCTGCTACCGCAGGGCGTAAAACTACTTGGCAACCAAAACCCGCATAAACTCAAGTTTTTGTTGTACGCGTATACATAAAGGGGCACAGTCGACGTCCACTGCGATGCACATTTCGATTTCAGGTGTGCTCCGAGCGGCCGTGGGGACGTGTGCCTGCTGCAGTGTGGTGCCACCTCGCTGAGCCCCCAGGTGGAGAACCCTCTGTGCCGTCGGGCCTTGCGGGAAGATCTCTACTCGTGGGCGCAGGAGCAGGGGGTGCTCACGGCCGTGGGGTCCGACCTGGAAGACCGCCAGTACCAGCTACACCTGTCTGCATTCTTCCTCTGCACCTGTGAGCGCCGGCACGCGATCCTCCTCCTCCCTCGTCCAAGATCTAGTCTTGCTGCATTGCCTGTGCTGCCTTATACCATCGTGCATTGAAGTGTTTTCGAAGTGGCAACAAATACATCACAAGAGCCTTAGTCTTAGGCTGCATGTTTTTGCAATCCTCACGGTTGGTTGTAGAAGCATGGGCAAAGACGGCGCTTCAACCCGTGACTGCTGGAGTCTTTGTAGACTTTCCGGCTGCACTGTGGTTGACCTCGTAGACAGGAAGGGGTCATCTACATTGCTACGTCATGGAAAGCAAGGGGTCAACTCTGTCATAGAGAGAACAAGCGATGGAGTACATTGCTACATCATAGAGGGAGTGAGGGTTGACTATGTTGCTACATCATGAGAGAGAGAGAGAATGCAACTAATCGCTACCTCGTAGACAGAATCAACTTTATTGCTGGAAAGTGCAAACACAGACTAAGCCGAAACATCGTTCACTATATACCTTCATGCATAATAGATTCCTTTTTGAAAATTCTAAAACTAGCTTTTTTCCTCTAGTGAACTGGCAGGACCTGGTTGGACGGGGTGCTGCGGATTCATCATTGCCAGGCGGCAGTGGCGCTCAGTGGCAGCCCTGCCCAGCCCTGCACCACCTTGATGGGAGAGAACCCAGCATTTGAGTGGAACCGGCAGCCACGGGGCGCCTGCACCCTCCCAGGGGGACCTCGGGGGCACCGGTGCCCTTGACCCCCGTGACCTCGTGCTGCGACCTTCACGTGACCTTGGCTCCTGCCATGGTGTTTGCAGAGGTGGCTGCGGACGGAACTCAGGTGAGTGGTGGCCAAGTATGTTAATGCGTTGTAGCCTGGAGCATGCAGAACAAATGCTCGCAGTGCAGATTCCCACGAAAAAAGGCTTATTGCACTCAAAGTCGACGGGCATGTGCTTTTTTGTTAGGTTTCCAAATCACAGTCCAAATGAGTCCTGGGCTGTCACCTCCATGCTCTTTATTGTCCCAGTCCCAACTGTCACCTCCGCGCACGTCACGCTTGTTCGCACCTCTCACCTCCCTCTCTCCCTGGTTCTTCCCTTTCCCCAATTCCCCATTTCCCCAGCCCCATGGTCCCTGGAGTGCTCCCTACCCTTCCATTGTGCCCCCATGCTCCCTAGACCCTCACACTTCCGAGGCCCCCTTGGCCTCCGTTTCTTCGCAGCAAGAAGTCCTGGTGTGCGGACACTCGGTGGAAGCCAGCATCCCGAGCGACCTCCACTGCCGCATGAGCCTCGACCAGCTTTCGCTGCTGCACCGCGTCCTGTCCCAGCTTTGGCACACCGGCACCTTGATGGGCAAGTTTGCGTCCTCTTCAGCAGCCGGCGCTTCCATTGAACGCGGCGCCTTCGTCGGACCTCGCGCCACCCCCGACTTCCGCGATAGCGGCTCTCGAGAGCGACCTCTCGGAGGCTCCGGGGTCGATGCAAGCGGAAGGAGCGTCACAAAGTCCACTGGACTTTGTGCCTTTTGACCTCCTCCTCACGGCCGCCACCATCTCGCTCACTCTCGGACTGGTGGAAGTCGACGAGAGGCCGTTGAGCGGCGGGCAGCGGTCACCGCCTTGTAGCGATGAGGATGACGTCGGGTGAGTTACTCTCTCTTTTGTTTTTAAAGCGATGGCTTTAAAATGTGTTTTAATGCTCTATTGGAGCGTAAATATTGTATAAATAAGCCAACAAACGGAATGCGATCATGAAATTTTCATAAAAATGTCTTTAGGTGGTGCATTTATCGTATCTACTCAAATTTCTCGGGTAGGTTTTTGGTGGAAAAATGCAAGAAAACGAAAACTGAGGATTTCGTACGCAACGGGAGAAAAAGAAATAAACTGTCTGGTTGATGCTGCTGCTTGCATATCGTACCTCGCCGGCTCGGATCTGCTGATTCTGCTTTAAGGTGTTTGTCTCTAAGAAGCTTCCAACTTTTTGTACCGCGTGGTGCCACACGTGAGTAGTAGTGCCAACCCGGTGGTTTGCTCCTGTTTTCCTCTCACGCATAAGTTTTTTTGTTTTTTTAAACTTGCACTTATGAAAAATGAGTATGATAGATGCACCACTTAAAGACACCTTTGTGAAAAGTTTAATTGCAATAATTTTATTGGCGGATTGATCTAAATATCTTTATGCCTAAACGGCGCTCGGAAGCACCCTGTAGAAACTCGGCCAAAACCTTGCTTGCTTGTGTTGGTGTTGGCTGTGCCGTAGCGAAGTCATGGGAGAGGGTGTCAGCAGCAACGAGAGTGCAGCTGCTGCTTTGATGTCATGGCTTGCGCAGCCAGTGGCATAGCACCAAGGGGGAGGGAGGTCTAGCGATGCGCTAACAGTCTCCTCTCTCCCCCACCCCCTTTTCACTGCAGTCCGATGAACGAAAAAACAACTTCTTTCGTGCATTCTTCCTTGGGGTCATTGCATAATTTTTTTATAAATGCCAGATTTAATATGCAGTTCATACCCTACTACATTACCTCAGTAGAATGCGACCGTATACAGCATTTTTAGAACATTATTTTTTATCATAAGTGATGGGGGGTACAAAGAAAAAAAGCCACTTTTATGCAGCTTGACGAACCCTTGGGCAAGGCAAACAATGACAACACGACACTAAAGAGAAATGATGTTAATAATAATAAAAAATGTGGTAGCCTTATATGGCAGGTGGTGCCTAGGGCAGGATGACCCTTAGTCTTTCAGTGCCTGGGGTGGGTGGTGCTCTTACCTTAGGTGGCGTCTAGGGAAGGGTTTTGTACAAAAACTGAATACGTCGCGCCATTTTCTCTCTTTGTGACACTGCCCCTCTCCACTTTGCACGCTTTCTCACACTACCTGCTTCTGCTCCTCCTGTTCCTGCGTGCTGGGTCTGTAGCTCAGTCAGGAGTGCACTCGACTTCGACGCCGATGACCGAAGTTCGATCCCTGGCACCGGTTGCCGTTTTTTGTTCAAGATTGTTCAGTGATTACGGACTGAACGACCTACACATTTCGTGCTTATGTGGCTTTTGAGGTTGGTTGGCCCTATAAAGCTACCACTTTAAAAACATCAGTTATACAGACATCGGACACTTTTATACAATGTTAAGTGTGGCAGTTTTGTTTTGTGAGGTGACATCAATTTCAAGGGATGCAAGGTCATTTAGTAGTTCAGGCAGTGTATATCTAACTCTTTGACGTCCAAAGTTAGTGCGCAATTGGGGAATATGCCATGGATGTATCTGACGAGTTTGATGTACCGAATTCTGCAGACGGAGGTCAGCGAGTTTTAGAGAAGTTTTGAATTTACATTTAAAGCTATTGCTTTTAAACAATCCATTTTGCTCTTCGCATGACGACGGACAGTTACGACGCTTCGGAGGACTCGGACAGCCATCTGGGCGATGATGCGGCCGTGATCTTGAGGCACCGCCGTGGCTCAGGTGGCGCTCGAATGGTGCCCCTGGCCCGGGTGGTGGTGCTGCAGCCCCACGCCTTCCTCTCCTGCTCGCCCTCAGAGCAGCGGGCCGAGATGTCCTGCTTCGACATTCAAGTGGGCGGCGTTCCATCGGGCTTCCGTGCCCCAGGTCTGTTGTCAAGTCGGCGTCCACCTGAAATTACCGTATTTACTCGCATAATGAACGCACTTTTTTTCCCGAAAAATCGAGGCAAAGTTGGGGGTGCGTTCATTACGCGGGGTAAACTTTTTGCGTCCGTATTTACTCGCATAATGAACGGACCTTTTATCCCGCAAAAATCGACGTAACTTCTTATCTCTTTGCGCGCGGCGCGGAGACTCCAAAGCCAAACTGCGATGCGCAAAAAAGAAAATGCCCCTCTCCATGTTTTTTTTTCTTGCTTCTGTGTTTGTTTGTTTCCCTCCCCCCTTTTCGCAAGTTGTTTTGTTTGCCCACGCTGCCCATGCTTTCGCGACCTCGCTGCACCAGGGTAGAAAAGTGCGTTCATTTCGAGGGCTTCTCGCTTCTCTTTCCAAAGTGCGAGGAGGAGGCGAGGGCAGGATGCCTTCATTATGTGCGCTTTGCTTGGGCGAGGGCCTCTCTGTTTTTGTTTCTTATCTCCTTGCGCGCGGCGCGCGACCCTGGAACCAAACTGCGTCGTGCGAAAAAAAGAAAAGAGCTCCTCTTTATGCTTTTTTCTTTCTCTTAACTCCGTGGATTTTTTTTTTGCCGTCTTTCGCAAGCTGTTTTGCTTTGCTTAGGCGAGGGCTTCACCGCTTCTCTTTCCTATCTTCTTGCGCAACTCGCGACCGACCTGCGCTGTGCAAAAAAAAAGCAAAAAAAAGCTCTTGTTTTGTTTTGTTTTCTTTTGGTTCCGTGGATCTTTTTTTTTTTTTTGCCGCCTTTCGCAAGCTGTTTTGTTTCGCTTTGCTTAGGCGAGGGCTTCTCCGCTTCTCTTTCTTAACTCCTTGCGCGCAACGCGCAACCAAAATCCAAACTGCGCTGTGCAAAAAAAAAAAATCTCTTATGCTTTTTTTTTTTGCTTCCGTTGGATCTTTTTTATTTTTTTAATGCCTTTCACAAGGCGTTTTGTTCGCTCACTCTGCACATGCATTCGTGACTTCGCTGCACCAGGATAGAAAAGTGCGTTCATTTCGCGCGCGTGGAGGGAGGAGGTCAAAATTTTGACGTCCAAGTTGGGGGTGCGTTTATTACGCGAGGGAAAAAAAAGTCGAAATTTTGAGAGCCGACTTGAGGGGTGCGTTCATTACGCGAGTGCGTTCATTGTGCGAGTAAATACGGTATACATGGTGCACGGAACGAGTCTTTGACTGGTGTGTTTATCGCATCCTTAAAAGTGGTTCCTTGATTTCTGCCTGATGTCGTCGCCTCTTGCGATCCTGGCCATGTCACAGCAGTGGTGGTGAATGTTGCAGACGCCTGTTCTGCTGCAGATTGCTCTCTAGCCTGACAGCTCGCAGAAGCCTCGGCGGTCGGGCGTTGGGACGGCACGACAACAAGGACGCTCACATTCTCTCCTGCTTTTTGCCAGAACTTTAATTGACCAACCACCAGAATTGCGACACCCAACAACATGACTCTCCGGTTTTTGTGACGTCATTTGTTGCCACTTCAAAACCTCTTCTACGCACAAGCTGTATCGGACACTAAACACTCCAGTCAAAAACGCTGTAGCAATTAAATAAAGGTCAGACCATGCGCCATATTGCCGGGTGCACAATGACTGTGCACGCCATTGCCCCGACATCAATGTCATAGTCCTTTTCCCAAGATGTCTTCGGTTTCTTTGTAACCCAGGCTTCAACCTGTCCGAGCTGGCTAGTCCTGGAACTTTTGTGGAGCCCTGGCTGGAGACGCGACCCGGAGAGCCCCACCCCAAGACTGGCATCCCTCCCTCACTCTTCACCCTCTCTCTTCAGGGATTCCTCCTTCCACAAGGTGGGTACTGTAATCACAGTCTTGGCTACAGGATGCACTCGGTATCTGTTTGACAGTAGGTGGCAGTAGAAGTGACAGCTGTATGACATGTCCGCTGGTGCCTTGCCGTGAAAAAAGTGGGTGACTTGCTGAATGTCACAAAAATGTGCCTTACAGTCAATGCGACTTGTTGCATACTTTATCCTGTGGTGTGCGAATATTCGAATTTTCGAATAATAGTTTTGAATAACGCGTTATTCGATTCGAGGTGAACTGCGATAATCTTACTTTCGTGTTAACTGCAGTGGGTTAGCCCCGTTGAGTGCGGTTCTCGCCGAACATCTGTGCACTGCAGGAAGCAATAGCTGCGGAGCTCGTGGGCTTCGCAGGTATTGCTTCCCCACAGTGCACAGATGTTCAGTGAGAAGCACACTCAACGGGGCTAACCCGCCGCGATTTTGCAGAACTATGTTAGGCAGCAATGTCTTAGCAGCCCACGTTCATCATTCGTGCTTGTTTTTGCACCGAATATGTTTTATCTGTCGATTTCTATGGAGTTCTTTAACGTTTTACTGTAATGTTTGGATGCAACGGCCGGGTGTAACGGCCGGCTTTAGCGAATAACCGACACCGAAAAGTATTACGCTCATAGGGAACCACATAAAATGACTTTAGTCCTTGGCAGGATTTGAACTCATCACCTTGAGATTGTAAGACGAGTGCTTTGCCAACTGAGCTATTCAGGGTCGTCGTTCGAAACGCACAGAAGCACACTCTTTGGCGCAAAGGAGCAGTCGGAGCACTTCGTTGTTGAAACATTTGATTTACATGAAAATGAAATGAGCCACTGTCTCGCTTGACTCCCACGGCGTGTGTCAGAAATGAGAGTAAATCTTCAGTAGGTGGTGTCCTTCACACGCCCTTTTCTTCCCTGAAAAGCCTATCACACATTCTGTAGCTTACCAGTCTTTATAATAATAATTGGGGTTGTGTGGATATTTATACAGCGTGTAGTTTGTCAGCCATTGCAAAGTTGCAGCGAGCCACTCGCTGTAGATGAGCAATTCACCCAGTGCAGTACAACCGCTAGCCTGGGGTCTTTAACGTGCACCACGCAGTAGTGATACACGACCGCACGCCGGTACGATGCTCATCCAGATCGAAACGGGCAGGGGTGGGGATTGAACCCAGGAACCCTGGGCTCTGCAGTGCGAGCTTTCGCTCCTCGTGCTCCGAGCTGGTGTGCGCTAGCCCACTCGGTCACCGATCCCCTACCAGTCCTTGTCAGTGTAATTTAGCTTGTATAATTTATTTTTATCAAATTTAATATAGAAGAAAAAATATTTGCACATAGCAGGCAGATTAATAAATCCCCTCGATTCAGATAGCTGCGACAAATTTGTCGCGGTTATCCTAACCGATGAAGCACAAAAGTACTGAACAAGCCTGTGCTGTTTCATTGGGCTTTGCCAAAAAATAGAAGACAGCTCCAAGACTACTGTTCCTTCTTAAGCAGGATGCATGGTACTGAAAGGCTTGGGGAAGCTATACAATATTCAATTAGAAAATATTTAACCAAAACCACTATTCACGTTGACTTCGCTTCGAGCTCAGAAATTGCGACACGGACCAAAGCAAAGCCGTGTGGAAGCGAAGTGACCTGTTAGGCTTTTACGTTCAGTGGATCATGAGTGTACACTAGTAGTCGTAATGCAGTCTAGATTTTAATTGGAGATGTCAAAAGCTTTTATTTTGCAGAAAGATGTTAATATTGAGACTAGGTAGTATGCAGACACGTGCTGACATTTATTCGAGGTTATTTTCTATATTTGTCATGAGGTCACCTGTCTCAACTTTTCATTTATTAATCTTTGTGTCAAGCTTTTAAATGTCTAATGGCCCTTGTGATGCGTTTAGAGGACATCGCTCGTTTGTTCTTTCGTGCCTTATAGCCTTCGGAGTGTTCAAATGCTTTCACCTTGATGTCAGTGTGTCACGTCAGGCGACGCCGTGACACCTCAGATGACCAATAAATGCTATGCTTTTAGAGTGTCTTTGTGATTTACCAAAGAGAGGCAGCTTCTTATCTTGTGATTTTCGCAGTGAGCCTCTGTGTGAAGGTTGGTCGCCCCCTGAGGGTAAACCTGGGTGCGTCGAAAGTGGACCAGGCTCTGCAGTTTGCTGAGTTGGCAGCAAGCCAGCTGATGACAGCTCGATCATCACGAGCGCCACCGCCTCAGACTGCACCCACTCCTAGCCGCTCTTCCTCCTACACTGAAGCAGAGACCATGGAGGTTACATCAGTAAAACAGTGGAGGTTCGTATTCAATACTTCTTTCTGTCATTTCATTACAAAGCATAGAGTGCTCTATAATGAAACTCATAATTCCAGAAATTTGCCCATCCTTCTGTTTGTGCATTTGCAAGCTTAATTTAGCAGGAAAATTGAATTGGTGACTTTACACTGTTTTGACGTGACATCAATTTCCCCAGCAAATTTAGTGGAGAAATTGAATTGGCAGCTTGACGCCGTAAGGTCACATGACACTGATACTGACGTGACATGATGCCGGATCATGTGACGCCACGACTCGACGTCGTGACAGGACATTATGTGGGGATATTGTGTGACGTCGGGCCATGTGGCGTCATGGCGTCACTTGACGCCACCACTTGACATCTCAATTCATGTGACATTTGTTGTCTTCTATACAAACTGAGACGATCGCCCTTTAAATAAATGCTGCCTTCTGTGCACTATGAGACTTTGAGATAAAGGTCGCCGCCTTTTTTCTCACGAGATTATTCTCGTTCAACTTTCTTCTTTCAATGACCGTGGTGTCTAACAGTCCTAAGCCTAAGACGATTTTCTTAGCAAGAGCTGCATTTTCCCAAACAAAAATAGTAGATTTATTTTCTTACTAGGCATGCTAGTGTAGCTGTCGGACATGTCTTGAGTGTGCAGGCTTACATTCATTGCCTCTGCTATAACGCGTCACACCGTGCACCAAAGCCGGCATAGTGGGACAGTTTCCACTGACTTTGTACAGTTAATCAGTCAAGTGGGGTTTTCTCATTTAGCACTTTAGTTTAGATTCTCTTTGCAATTTCATGCCCTCTCTGAATTGGTTATTTACTTGTCTTTTGACACCGCCAGCATTTACAGCCAAACCTTGAATAACTGCCAAAGTTAGCAGCCAGTTCTTTTATATTTACGCAGATATAGTATCTTTCAATAACTGTATGCTACAATAGAAAAGCCTTGTATTAAATGGCTTAGCTTTTTCACTGGTTCTCTTTACTTTGGGTCTAGGCTGTCTGCCAAATTGGAGACGGATCAGCTGGTTCTGGTGCTGGACTTTCCCATGGATCTATCCAACTTCAAGGCCACACTAGCTCTGGAAAGCCACACGTCTGAGATTGATGTGGAGTGTTCTCCTCTGGGTGAGCTTCCTCCTACCTTCCCACCTTTGCATGATTTCCAGTGACGTGACAAACCTGGTGGTCTTGCGACTACCAGACCTTACCAGTTTGTGTGACCTTCTGATTGGTGCATTTTTCACTTCCGTACCATCTCAGGATCTCTGTAGAAAACCTGTTTGCCTTTTAGTGTAGAATTAAATTCTTACTGAAGCTAACTTTGATTTAGGCCCCAAAAGTAAAGCATGCCACGGTCGAAAAGAGTTCACCGGCTGCCAAATCCCTGCTCTGCAAGCTCTGCAGACTATACAATGGAGGTGCAAAAGAAAGTAAAAGAAGAAATCAGCAGAACCCATCCTTTGGGAATGATTATCTACGTTAATGCGAATAGCATCAAACGGTGCGGAGTTATGCGCGTTCGTCAGGTGGCCGGCACACTCTAGATACGCCAGCCCACTCTTGAGGCGATTCTAAATTTGTTGACACTTTCACAGCCCTGCGCACGATCTCCGCAGCCCAGCACGTGCGTTTGTGTCACTTAGGAAGGCGAGCAAAGCACGCGCCATACGCACAAACACTCAAAATGGTACCGACCAGACTTTCTGGCGTCTCAGCTAGTCTCAACCAACGGTATTCTAAACGGTTGTTTATATCTTTACCATAGGAGGCGCTTTACAGCGCTGTCAGCAGCTACCGGTGCGCGCAGCGCCCATGCAGCGAGGGCTCATTCCGTCTCGTGAGGCTGAGCACGGCCGCTACATCACCCTCTCCCCGAGCGCGGTAGAGGGTGAGCTAGCGGCCGTGCTCAGCCTCACGAGAGCAGAATGAGCCCTCGTGCATGGAACGCGCGCGCACCGGTAGCTGTGACAGCGCTGTAAAGCGCGTCCATGGTAAAGATATAAACAACCGTTTAGAGTGCGTTGAATGACTGCCTTCATAGCTCTGTGGTTAGCGCGTCTGCCTGCTGATCAAAGGGTCAACGGTTCGAATCCCAGCCGGCGCCGGTCTTTTTTATTTATTTATCGACCCGCGGCGTAAGAGGTTAGATAGCCAGATAGATACATAGACGAAAAGTGCGTGAAGTAGCCAAAGAATGCTATTTGCATTAAAAAAAGAGTAATTGTACAAAAGGAGGACATGACTTCTCTAGACACGGCGTCGTGTGCTTGGAAGGCTGGGACCGGAGTTTGCATCTGCCATGTTTCATAAAACTCAATTCTGCGTATGATGGTTTGGTCAATTGATCCCAATACATCTGAAAATTATTTGGCTTTTACACCTTTCTGGAAATTCGAGGCTTACGAAGAACTCAAGTGTTGTTCTCTCTAGTTTGTATGCACCGTTTTCTTCCTATTTGCTTTAAGCTGATAAGAGCTTCCCTTATCCACGCCTACAATGTGGCACGCAAAAGGATTAGCATGTCATCTGCTGTGTTGTCTGCTGTGGGAGAAATGTTATCTCTTACAACACTTCAACAAAGCGGTAGGTTGTCACTCAAAATTCAAACCTTACAATTCCGTGGATCATACCAGTCCCCAGTTGTTTCATATTGCTCTATGCCTTTATGGTTTGGTTGTTTTGTGTTTGTGTGTTTTGTTCTGCAGAACATTGTAATTAGAGCTTGATAAGGCATCTCTCCTGGAAGCATTGGAAGCATTGGGGTAGTTGGGGGGGGGGGAGAGGGCGTTGCCACTCTGGTACATTGTGTATACTTTCATATTTGTCACGAAAACATCTACCACAAAATTCTCTCCAACCTTGTGCAGTGTAATGTTGTTATAGTTGGCGAGAGAATGACAATGGCTCGGCATTTCTTTTCGATGCCCGGCCTGCAGCATGCACTTGTGTCTTTCTGTCGTACTTTGGCTGCCCATGCACGCTCGAGGTGCCGAAGTTTTATCAAAGGTAGAAAGTTCACGCTGGAGGTGGGACAGCTGAAGGAACTCCCGGCTATTCCAATCCCGTCAGTGACTATGGGGCATTCACATGACATACTTCCAGCTCAAAATCTTAACGGACACCATGTTGGTGAACTTTTGCCATATTCCTTTTCAATGTGCAGGGGCAGTGTGCACATTTGAGCTCTTTCGCGTCACGATCGACTGCGCCATTCATATTAGACAAAAACCGGTCTTTATTTGGACAACATCAATCTGTCGGCGGTCGAAACAGCCATGGCGGATGCCGCCATGGCGTGCTTGTTGCAAGCTTGAAGTCCGCAGCGATGTCTGTTTTCTTTCGACCGCTGACCACCGCCCTTAAAACCTTTTGTCTCCAGAGAGATGGCTTTCCACTTTGTCGCCATTTGCAGCTCCGTTACGAGTGGCATGGTTGGCAGTTGGCTTTAGTCTGCACTGGTTATTGATGCCTTGCAAAGAGGCCAGCAGTGGCGCCCCCGCCGTTATCCGCTCAGTTCATGGGTGGCACTACCTCCGAAACGCCGCATTTTTGCACATGGGGCGATCTAAACTTTTGGAATTTTTTGTTTTGAAATTACTTTTTTGTCTTTTTCTACTTTTTAATAACTTTCATAGTATTTTGTTACAAAAGGAAAGCAGGAATTGCTTCGCTATAACGGATAGCACATCAGATCTCATGGTGTCAGTTTCGTTATATAACTAGAACTCCCATCCAAATAAAGCATGACCAACCAAACTTCGTGATTAATTTGCTATATGTGATAATTCGCTATATCAGTGTTCGTTATAAAGAGGTTCAACTGTACTCGTGCGTTGCTCGTGTGTTTTGCCAACATCAAATATGATGCCAATAACTAGACGTCTGCGTGCACACTAATAGGGAAGGTTGCAAGCACCATTCATCGACACATGGTAACCCGGCCTACCAGTGGAACCCAGCCTACCATTTTAATCTTGTCCATGATTACAGAAAATCAAAGCGGTGGCCCTCTTTGCATGCAGGCATGCCTCTGGGCCTGCAGAGCAGGACCGACACTAACCGCGCTGCAACTGTACGCAACGTCGGGACAACGCCGGGTGTCCCTGGCCGGACCCTCAACCGTGTCCCTGTGCACGGACACCTTCTGGGAGCGGCTCTCGGGCCTGCCGGCGGCTCACTGCATCCTGCGAGTGCACTGTGACGTGGTGCCCCTCCGTGCCGGTCCCACGCAGCTGCGGTTGTGTGCGGCGGCGGCGCAGCATGCTGTGCAGCTGATCGCGTGTATGTGGTTTGCTGCCGCTAACTTGTTTATATACCAGCCGTTTTTGTGCGCCATTCGGGCGTAATAAAAATATTTGTTAATTAAATTAATGAGCTGAGTGCAATTAAATTTTTCACAAAGGTGTTCTTAGGTGGTGCACTTATCATACTAAGATTTTGTGAGTGTAAATTTCAGAAAAAAAATGTAATGAAAAAAATAAAAACTATGACGCTGCTTTTCAGAGATGGCACTGCTGAAAGCAAAAACGTGCAAATTTTGTTGAGATGAATACCCGAAAGCAGATCCGAGCGCATGTGGTACCGTCTGTGTTTAGCGGCACCAACCAGGTGGTTTCTGCCGTTTTCCTTCATATGCATAGGAAAGAAACAGGTCTTTGTTTAAACATTAAATTGTTTTCTTGACACCTGTGTTGTTTTCTTGACACCTGTGCTCATAACATTTGAGTGTGATAAATGCATCACCCTAAAGAAACCTTTGTGAAAAGTTTGAATATTCATTAATTTATTCACGAGTTAATTGGTTTATTAACGCATTAGTATTAGTACCTACATGACAGGGAAAAGCTGACGGTGTCCGTCTGTAGGGCGCAACAGTGGAAAAGGAGGCGCTGTGTGGCGCGGCAAGGTGAGAGGGAGACGGCGTCTTGGGGTGGAAGCCAATGCGCACGCGGATGCTCGGGCCAGTCTGAACTTGCAGCAGCGTCAGGCAGCAGATGACGCTGCTAAGCGTGCAAGGCGGGCAAACGAGACAGGAGCAGAAGCAGCGTCTAGCTCAGCTGGTCAAAATGTGACGTAAGAAGTGCCAAGCCACGCTTCTTATCGCTTTAAAATAGAGGCAGCAAAGAGAAAGCCAAAACAAAAAAGTCAAGTGGTCAGTGTTGGCGTTTCTCAAAGGGGGACGTGTGTGACGTTCCCCAAGGGTCATGGTGACGCATTCCCTAAGGATCCATCAATGGATCTTCCTTGAATTTTTTATATTAATTTTTTTACACCTGAATAGCGCTTATAAGCACCCTGGTGGCCATAGCTGTTCCAAGTAGCGGAGTTCTTTGAGCCAAAATTTGTTTTCTCTCTAACAGTTTAAGACCTTGAAAGCCCAAAAAGCCGAGGTGTAACCAACTTAATACATTTTGGCCAAAGTCTGTAAAATTTAAGGCGTTTGAAAGAGACGCCGTTCTTACTTTACATCGACATCAGCTGAAACCCTGATGTGCCGACGCATGCGCATGATCGTCCGAGCAAAGAAACTTGCACGCCGTACGGCTCTAGACTTGGAAAGTTGGTGGTGAATCCAAAGAAAGCGACTTTTAGTTAGGGCATGCCGAGGAGGCTCGTCGCAGACGGAGTACAGATAAGGCACGGGAGTGGAATCGAGAGTGGAAGCAAAGACAAAATGAACATCCTCAGGTTCGTGCTCAAGAGGACGCACAGAAATGATAACGACACCACAATGATAGCAAATTACGTGAGCGCTGAGCTGCTGTTGCTGTGACAGATGTTGCGAGGTAGTGTAAATGCACTGGTATTTTTTGTGCAGTCTGTTGCAGAACGCTTGGACCGTCTCATACCTCATGTCGATGGCAATGAAGTCCAAAAACCAGTGGAAACATCTAAGGAAGCCCAACACAGCACATCATGGTTGGACGATCTGCGCAACGGAAGCTTCCAGTACATTCAGGATGATGGTAAGTTTTGCAAACTTGACTGATGCCAATGAAAGATAAAGAATCGGAGACATGGTGTGTATTTTTTTAAGACTGCCAGAAGTTACTTGTCTTACATTGGAGAATCGTGCAAATATTTAAATATTCGAATAGTAGTTTCGAATAATACGCCATTCGACATTCAGCTCGCGATGAACTGTGATATTTCTGGTATTTTTAAGTGTTGATCGCGGCATGTTAGCTTGTTGAGTGTGCTTCTTTTCAAGCACCAGTGCACTGCGGAGAAGCAACAGCCGCAGAGCTCGCCTTCGCGAATGTTGCTTCTTCGCAGTGCACCGGTTCCCAGTAAGAAGCGATCTCAACGGGGCTAACCCTCTGCAAGCAACACTTCAAAAAGTACAAATATTGCACCTGCGTGCTTAGTAAAAAAGTATGTTTTCAAAGCGTAATGGTGTACGACACACACCTGATATATTTAAAAAGAAACAAATTTCGTGAATGTTGATATCTACATTGCAGTAAATTTCTTAAAATTAAAGTGGCTGTTATGCATGAGTACATGTTAGGCAGAGGTGCCCTGACAACCTGTGTTAATCGTTTATGACTGAAGAAAAAATATTTGCGTATAGCAAAAATATTTATAAATTACCTCGATTAGGCATAGCTTGGCATCTCTATGGTTACAGTGCTATGTCAAATCTGTCATTTACTTGCCATCAGAATGTTGGCATTGGACTTTCAGAGGCCACAGGTGATAAATATAGTTGCATTAAAATTAGCTTAAAAATAAACAAGTGGAAGTATTAGAGCAACCTTCACGGGTCCAGCTGGAATTTTTTGATTAAGCTTGGTGCAGTTGTGAAATACTTGAGAAAATTATTCAGTTACGAAATATTCAAGCTAAACCCCTATTTGCTTCGAAATCGCTTCAAACTCAAAATCCACTATTCGTACATGCCCGATTGTTTCACTTCCTGTAACTCTACATCCAAAGTTTCTTTAAATTGATGCTTTTTTCTGTGTTTCACTGGTCATCCAAAACTGGTTTTCTTCTCTTTGTTTCAGTTTAGGTTCAGCTCACTTAGGTAGATGAGCTGCTTGTATACGTGTGCCTGTTTTGTTCCGCAGGAATCCCAAACCCCAATGAGATTGTGTTCAGACGTCCCCTCAAAAGCGGGAGCCCGGCGTGATGACCTGGCGCTATCCTGAGCCCCGGATCCTGACGCGGGTGGACGTCTACCCGTTCCTTTCTCTTCCACCGGGAAGCAGAATGGTTCTGCGCCACCCGTACGTCCCTGACCAAAAGATTCACCCTTTTTCTAGTCTATAAGTCGCACCGTTGTATAAGTCTCACTCCCTAATAACAAACATTTTCAGAAAAAAGATTGGTCTATAAGTTGTGCTGTTGTATAAGCCTTACCCCTTTAAACGGACATCTTCACAAAACAGTTGGTCTATAAGTAAGATTCTGTGTTTTCTGATTTTTTTTTTTTAATTTGGGGGTATTTTTTTTTACGGGTTAATTTTTTTTTTACAGATTTGGTATTTTCGTGTGAATTGGTTATGACTTAAAACAATTTACACAAAAACACAAGAATCTGTGGGAAAATTTAAACCCTGAAATGAAAATACCCCCAAATTTGAGAAAACAAATAAACGCCGAAAACACTGAACCCTATCTATAAGTCACACCCTCGAATAATTCTTACCCTTTTATAAACTGACATTTTTACATAAAGGTTGGTCTATTAGTCACACTGTTGTAAAAGTCGTACCCCTTGTAAACAAACATTTTCACAAAGATTGGTTTATAAGTCGGATTGTTGTATACACCAACACGCGGCCCTGACGTCATGTCGCTACAGTGGTGCTGTTACTGTCAGGGCGCATGCGCAGATGCTTTACGTCACGCGAATCTAGTTTCTGCGCATGTGCAGTGCCCACACCTCAGTGTGGAAACTGTACATTTTCCCACGCCTCGTGAGGGCTTGTTTCTAAACAGCACGTTGGCCTATAAGTCTCACCCTCTATAAACGGACATTTTCACAAAAAGGTTGGTCTATGAGTCGCACCGTTATAGAAGTCTCACCCCCATAAACGGACATTTTCACAAAAAGTTGGTATACAAGTCGCACCTCTGTACAAGTCACACTTATATATTAGATGCGGAGCATGTCTTGCTCGGGTCTATGTCCCGCGGCGTTGGCGTCGCGTCGGCGTCGTAGTCCGCACTCACACTACGCACGCGCAACTCTCCTCCTTCCCTCTCTCCAACAGCTGGGCGTTACTCTCTCCGCTCGCTCTCTCTACCAGCTGCGTGCACTGCGCGTGCGTTCGCTTCTCCTCACACCGCGCGCGCCCCGCGCAACTCTCCCTCCTCTAGTCTCCTCCTTCAAGTGTGAGGGGTAACGCTAGGGCAGTCGGTGGCGCCATCTCTCGACGTCAGCACGCAACTTGACTCTTTCCTCGGAACCAACACGATGCTCCGCATCACCCCATGGTTCCCCTCGGGAAGATGGTGTTTGTGCAGTCAGCGTGGCGAAACTGCATTTATTAACCCGCATAATGTATTGTGATTGCAATATATGTGCAGACGGGAGCCAGTTTCAATAATCTCGCCAACAAATCTAACCAGTAACCCGTGAAGATTTGTGCAGCTAAGTTTTATAGACATGAAATTCATATACCATTAAATACCGGGGAGCACCCACTCTTCTTTCACTGAAAACTGGATTAATCTAGACATGGACGATATGTCCGGTCAAATCAGGCGCGTAATATATAATTTGCAGAATTCCCAAGTTTGGGAAGTGCTAATGGTGGGTGCTTAAACGAAGTGGGCGCTTCTGCAGTATTTTACGGTCAGTCTCTCCATTGTATAAAACACACCAATGGAAATTTAAAAAAAAAAGTGGCATATATTAGAAAATATGGTACCTTTCACAATGACTGAAAGTAAAGATGGCTCGTAACTTTTTTAATTATGTATGTTACATTCCAAAACTTTAGCATTTTTCTCCTGACTGTTACGTTACATTTTGGTGGAGTCAGAGCACCCCGCAGTCCATGGTTTATTCGCATTTACAAATTAAACCTGGTCTATTTTTGTCCTAAGCATCATATACATAGTGCAACACTGTTAGCACAAACAAACAAGCGATTGGCTATCCTTCCTGTTTTTCTATTGGAATCGAAGAGCTGTCATCAAAACTATCAAAACTACTATGATGGACAGTGTTCATTTTTGGACACTAACCTAAGGTGCAAGATTTGATGCCCAACAATACCTTTTAGAAGTAAAATGCGACAAAGTGCCAATGTCGTATTCGTGTTAACACTGTTGCGCGCTGTGCATGACTTGTTATATGGTAGAATAATGCCTGGGGACATTTTTTTTTTGCTGTGCACAGCAGCTGCAGTGTGACCTGCAATACTGGGAGCCTTGCCAAGAGCAGTTCATGACCTACCAGCAGTTTGAACTGTCTGAGAGCGAACCGCATTCCCTGGACCTGCCCTCGCCGGCGTTTTGCAGCCAGGACCAGCCGCCGCCCGTGGTGGTGGCAGACACCTGGCGAGTGGTCATTCTGGCCGCCGAACAGCCTCCGCCCCGGTCAGTCGTCTTCAAACGTGCACGCTTGCTTGCCCTGAATTTGAGTACAGAATGTGTTAGAAGTCTTGTTTCCTAATGCCTAACGTTACGATAGAGTATCACAAAAAACAGTGCACAGTTACCATCACAACATAAAGTAGCAAATTAATGGTAATTACAATTTTCTGGTTTGTAGAGTACCACCTCACTATAAACGGTCATCGTTACGATAAATCTTGTATATAAGTTACACCTATGTATAAGCCGCATTGCTTCAATATGGGCAGCAGAGTCGCTGCACCTACCGACCCATACACATGCTTTGAACCATCTTCAGACTGCTGGAAGAGCAGGACATTGTCGGGTGCTCTGCCGTTCTTCCTTTTGTCATAATGTTAATGGGCCTACATATTGCACAGGCAAGGTCCATACTTATAAGAAGAAATGCATATAAGTCACATTGTTTGAATTTGTTTTAATGCGAAAGCATTAACTGTCTCATGGAGCGAGCTGACGTCATCAGTTTGAAGCGCGAAAATGGCTCCTGTTTTCCGGCGCCTTCGGTTCCATTGGCTGGCGCGCGTCGACGGGGCTCCCATTGGCCGCTGCGCCATGGCCTCCGAGATCCCGAAGCGCGCGCGTGCTAGTACCGAGCAGACGACAAAGGGAGCGGACGAGTAGACGACAAAGGGAGCAGACGAGCAACTTGCATGCTTTCGCATTCACAACTCATAAGAAATGCTTAGGTGTACCTCTGTGCTTTTTAAACATATTAATACACACCGACAAAATTACAGAAAAAATTAAACTTATACACCGGAAAATATGTTAATTAATTATTTATTATAATTAATCTTTCTTTCTTAAATTCAGGAATCATTCATGTCCACTAATCGTCAATAAAACAAGCTGTCGCCCTGGCTCAGAAACGCTCAATAAATACACAGCAGGCACAACTTAAAACGCGCCGCAGATTTTGCATTTCCCGACCTTGTTCCTAGTTAGTAGCCAGGGCACTCGACTCGTCCGCACCAGTGCGCACCGGGGCAGCGAGGTTCGCCGTATCGTCCTCGATCGCGTGCACCGGTGCGCACCGGACGGCCCTCGGTCTCCTGCGCGCACACCCTCCCGGTGCGGCACCGGCCCCAGCGTGCACCAAGAAAATCGACTGTGCGCCGGGGTGCAGTCCCATCAGGCATTGCAGGCCAGGAGCGGGAATCGCAGGAGATGGCGAGAGTAGCAGATGGGCGCTTAGTCTCCAGGAGCGCGGCACACGCGCCAGACTGGTGCCGCCACAGCTGACCTTCTTTGTTTTAAAATGGAGATACTGAGCACGAAATTAAAAGGGACTGTCGTCAATGACGATGCCACAGAGAGCGGCAGGCTAAAATCTAAGATGGCAATAACCTGCCTGCTATGGTAATAACCATGCGGTGCTGCGTGGCAAGGGGAGACAAAAGCCCGAAGGTCAGTTATGGCGGCTCCGTGCACAGCTGCTGCAAGGGCGTTCTGATAGAGACGGCGGCCTGCGAAGCCGATCACGCGTCGGCATGTCTTTCTCAGACTTCTACGAGAGTGAGGCGAGCGAGCTTATAGTCATCGCCAGCTGATTACCGGCGATTGACCGCGGTGGCAAGGAGCGCCACGAAAGGCATGCATCCGTGCGGGAGGCGTTGGATCTGCGAGCTCAAAAGACACGGAGGTTGACAGCCAGCATGTGCTGGCTTCTGCTGCTCGGACCTACGCAAGAATGGGCGAGCATATATCTGCGAGGTGGCCACCCGGTGGAGCCTGACCGCCACACGATGCACCACGTCCTCAATGTCCATTCGTGGGGACCCGTGTTCGATGTTGCAAAAAAGACAGCGAACTTGACATGACGGGACGACCGCGCGCAGACGCTGGCGCACTGTCAGGCGATCAAGGTGCGAGGCGGACATGAGGGTTGGCTCTCGCCACGATGCTACCTCCGCGGCACAGTTTGTGTTCATGTTGCACCCGGACATGCTGCATCGACTGAAGAGCGCTGTGCACTGTCCAGGTTTCAGGGCGATTCGAAAGCAGCTGATTCAAGATGCTATGAGATACAGTTAAAAGTTGCTACAGCTGATCACTAGCTCTGTGCTGGGGAATGGTAAACACAAAGTAGGCAGTTAGTGCCATCAGCTAGGATTCCTTTGCAGCGATGGAATAAAGTAGGCGTGTGTTATCAGTGGATTTTGTACAGAAGGACCAAATGACACGAGAAGCTATCGGCAATTTTTTTTAATCGAATGTGGTGAACGGTTTTTTGAAGCTCTTCATTGCCATACACTTCACTTAAACGAAAATTCAGCTGAGCTCGTGAAAATTGGTTTCCAACCTTGAACTTGTCCACTTCTAAGCTCAGTTACATCCTTAATAAAACTATATGAACTGGTAGCATGTAAGTCGACAATTGTGTCGCAGTTATCCCAATCTAGGGTATTTATAAATTTGCGTGCTATATGCAAATATTCTTACTTCTATTAAAATTTTGCAAAAAAAAAAAAAAGAAGTACGAATGAGGAACAACGGAGCCGTCAAGAGATCGCCTGGCCTAACATATACTCTTGCATAATCGCAGCCGGAGCTAGCCCCGTTGAGTGCGCTTCTCACAGAGCACCTGTGCACTGCGGGAAAGCAATGCGCCAAGAAGTGAGGAAGAGGAGGATACAGAGCGTGCGGGGACGTCAGAACGCCGAGCTCTGACTAGAAAGATTAGTGGTAGACCTAAAGCTAGCTGCTGCTGTCTCCACTGCACTCGTCGAACGTGTTTGAATGCGAAAGGCAAACGCCGGACGCCGGCTTTCTGCGTTCTAACGCTGACGATGCAGTGGAGATAAGGGTAGCTAGCTTTAGGTCTACCCACTAAACATTCCAATCTGAGCTTGGCGTTCTGACATCCCCACGCGCTCTTGCCTCCCTCTCCCTCACTTTCTCAGCGCATAGCCGCAGAGCCTGCTGAGCTCCGCAAATATTGCTTCCCCACAGTGCAGAGGTGCTCAGTGAGAAGCGCACTCAACGGGGCTAACCCGCCGCAGATCGAAACTTATAACAGTATGAATATTGCAGTTCATCTCGAAGCAAATGTCGAATAGCGTATTATTCAAAACCACTATTCGAAAATTCAAATATTTGCACAACATTTGAATAAAGCCGTTCTGGTGGTCTGTCATTCAGTGAGTTGGATTTCTGCTTTGTGAATTCGGTTTGATCTGCGATGGTCCTGCTCGGCGCTCTACTTGCGTCGCATCACCGTGCCAATCTTTGGAGCAGGCATGCCGAGGAAGGGCCAACGTCGGCCGCCACCGCCATGTCCCCGCTGGCCCTGGCAGCCTGCATGCGGGTCGACTCCCGCACTTTGACCCCGGGCTGGTGCCGAGGCTACGGGCCAGCCTCTCTGTGGACACCTGCCTCCTTGTCCTCGATGTCCCTTCTGCACCGGCAGGTGAAGAACTCGTTCGAGATGTACTCTAGATGCTTTAACTGGGACAGGAACTGTAAGCAACGTTAAATCTGACAGATGCCGAGGCACCCTCAGTGTTTGCTAGGGTGCCTCTACGTCTGACGTTGTTGCCTCAATTATTGGTGCAGTCTTTGGGAGGCTCACAAGGTGCCTTCCCTGGGCATAGAAAATTGCCAATCTCAGCAAGGGGGCAACAGGAGAGTGAAGGCGAGAGCAAAATGTGGCAACTCGTAAACGCTGGCATCCACTCTTAAAGGCAAAGCTTAAGCGTCCTCCAAGTTCTTCTCCACACAAATATAATTAGCAAAAAAAAAAAATTTTTTTTCTTGGTTGTTTTGGTTTTTTAGGGGGGGACACTGGCTAGAGATTTAACTTCTGAACTACTCAAGTCATCCGAATGAAATTTGCAGGGGAGATTGAACGTCAGATGTAGGTGTACTGTACAAACTTTCAGCTCTCTAGGACAACTTTACATACCTGTACAAGAAGATGTGTCACTTTTCGTTAAGAAATCTATGATATGCAAATGAAACTATTAAGCACCATTTTGACCGCTTGAATATAAAGTGGGGGATGTAAGAAATCTATGATATGCAAATGAAACTATTAAGCACCATTTTGACTGCTTGAATATAAAGTGGGGGTTGTGGGACTTTGGGCTCTCTAGTTTTTATAACTCAAATGTAAATATTTCAGGAAGAGTTATTACCTCAAAATATGAGATGCAGATCTGTCCTATGTCAATTTTTGAAAACATAGTTTTTTTCTCAATGAGGAGTTCAACTTAAAACAAGATAAAGTAGATAGCCCGATTCCCCAGTAAATTTCAGTTCAGAAACATCTTGATTGTGGTATCAGAATACTTTTACCTTGGAACAAAAGATTCCTTCGTATGAAATTTGCAGCAAAAAGTGGAACTGAGAAAAATGCATTCAAACATTGAACTCCTTTACTTTGTTACTGCCTCACAATGTGTTGAAAATATTTTATATCAACGTAACTATTTGGCATATGGGTATCAAATTTAGTGTAAGGGTGTATAATTAGTTTTTAAAACCAAAACCTCAAAATTGAAAAATTAAATTTAAAGAAAAAACTTGGTTTTTTTACTCTGGTGAAGATGGAAGACCAGTGAAGCTGTCCTATGGTGGGATTGAAGTATTTATAAAAACTGTTCAGCCGGCATGGCGTCCTGCCGTCGCCGGACCTCGCGCTTGCGCTTTGGCTTCCGTGGCATGATCGTCGTCCGTGGCGTTGGCCCACCAGCGCCAATCACATCGCTGCTTCTGTTCTGGCAGCATTCCAGGCGAGCGATCTGCTCTTCTTTCGCAAGGGATTCGAAACCACTTGACGCAGTGGAACTCGAGGCGATAGTGGCTTCGTGGCGTTTGCGCGGCCATTTGCGCTGCTGCGCACGTCGCCACTCCTTGCGCTCCTGCTCTTCGTTTTCCGAACGAACGGCACGCGGCCGACCCATTGTGAGTCCAAAGGGCAACTGATAAGAGCGCTAGCGCGATCTCAACATCACGGGACACAGGACACACAGGATTGGTAGGTTCGACGATGACGTAGGGTAACGATGAACCGGCTCAAGTTTTGTGTCAACACGCCACTTGTCCACGGACGTGATAGTGGGGGAACTAGCCTTTAACAGCTTCACTGTAAAAATGTCAAATTTAGGCCCAGTTCCCCCTTAAAAGCATGTGAATGAGTTGACTGGAAAGTTTCATCCCAACAGTTCTAGTGCACAAGTGCTAACGGTGACGGGTGACTCTCTAAACAGCTGCCCCACTGGGGCTCTGGCCCTTTGAATTGGATGAGTCGAGCACTCCAGGGGACCTGGACTTTGCTGAGGTTTCTCTGAACCAGCTCTGCCTCTCCTACACTGGCTGGCAGCACAGGACAAACCTGGGGGTGAGTGCATCCGATGGAACACTCTTATTGCACTCGGGAAGTTTGACATGGGACATTCTCATTTTCTTTTGACTTTAAAGGTCTAAGGGAAAAGAGAGATTTGTGTGAGCTTTATCTGGCTCATCCCAGTGGTGCTTAACTCCACTCTTCTAGATCACATCAATCTTTTCAATCTCAAGGGACACCAATATCTCTGAAATGGCAGCTATGGAAATGC
This sequence comes from Ixodes ricinus, assembly GCA_037355805.1. Lineage (NCBI taxonomy): Eukaryota > Metazoa > Arthropoda > Arachnida > Ixodida > Ixodidae > Ixodes > Ixodes ricinus. Next base: position 34,763 of record JAZHYW010061443.1, read on the forward strand.
AGTAAAATACTTCAGAAGCCTACAGACCTTGTAAAGAAAAATTAACATACTGAGGAATGTTTTTCACATAGTTACGCATTAATGGATGACTTAGAGCTTCTAGACTAGTGCTTAAACTCGATGAACACTTTACTATGGTGCAGAGATAGTCAAGGAAATTTGGGAGACTCGAGGAATTCCTAATGGTTCTTGGGAAATCTTTGGGCTCCCAGAAATCCCCTTTGAGAAACTATGCTTTGCTGCATAATGCAAAGACCCAAGCTTAGCAGTCATACTGCACTGGCAAAATTGTTCTCGTACATAAGACACTACTTCAAGGCAGACTGGGTTTTTTTTGTGCAAGCTCTCGTACAACAAATTTGACCAGGTACCCGTGTAGAAGAGCTCGAGCAGCGGCGGCTTCGTTAACAGTGGCATCTCTCTGCCTTGTCCAAGGTCAACGGTCGAGTTTCTTGCGACGTCACTGAGCTGCACCACATGTCTCGCCTGACCGTCCTGGATCCCGTGGACGTCCGGGCTACAGCCGTGGTCTGCCAGCCTCCCAATGGGGCAAGTGTTTCATCTTGGAATAGGGGGTGACAAGCTAGCTAGATGGTGACAATTAAAGGTAGATTGAAAATGTGGCCAATAAGAGCTTGAACGTCGGAAGGTTTGCCAAGGTCAGCAGTTTCTCGGAGAGAGAAGGCACCGGCCTTCTTGTTTGTGTTAAGGTGATGACTTCATATGGGAGCCTCCACGGATTGCCTTTGTCGGTTGCGGCATAGTAAGCAAGGCCACGGGAGAGCGTGTCAGCAACAAGGCGCTGCTGTTGGTTTGATGTCGTAGCGCACACGACCAACGGCTTAGTGCCGCACGGAGTAGGAAGTGTTGCACTAACACTCTTATTCCTCTTCCCTTCCTTTGCAGTGTAGGGATGGAGGCTACGTAATGTATTAAGGAACTGTATATTTGTAGAATAGCCTAGTAGGTGCAGAGGCAATTCACAGTAAGATTGTATGTGCAGTGGCATTTCAGAGAAAATGGTATAATGCTCCCAAAGAAGAGGTGCAAGGATCAAGAAGAGAAGTCCTTTATACATTCATAATTTCTCTCCACGTGTCATATTGCATATTGTTCCGATAAAATGTGCTGCTCATTAAAAAGCCCATCAAGTGCTATCGCTCTTTCATTCCATTTAACGGGCGATTTTATTTTAGTGGTACTGCATCCCTTACTTGACTACCATGGTAAGTTGTGTCTTGCGTCTCTGTTCTCTGATTTAGGACCTGGCGATTGAAGCGGACCTTGTCATCGAGCCGTGCTATCTGAGGGTTAGCCAGTCTGTTGTGCACACCCTTTCCACGGCTGCTGCCTTCTGGGATAAGGTAGGTCACGGTGCACTTTGCTAAAGCTGTGAAGAAATGAGCCAACGTGCATATAGTTTACCACATTTACTCAGGGTTTTTTAAAAGTCCACTCACCAAAAAACTTATGCCGCAGCTGCTCTGAAAATGTTGGGAAGCGTTTGTTTGCCATATTCAACTCGCAAGGGTTAACTTGAGATCTTTTCTACATGATCACCAGCAACCTCGAAGCACTTTTTCATTCAATGAATCCCACGGTCGAAACAATGCCGGAAATCGTCTGGTTTCTGGAGAAAAATTTGCTCCTCAACTGCTGAAATTAGATACTCTTCTCTTGTCTCAAACATTTTTCCACTGAGGGATTCTTTCAGTTTGGTGAATAACCAAAAGTCACAGGGTGCAAGGTCACGGGAATAAGCAGGTGAAATCAGCAGATCAACTACAGAATCAGCTATGAAGTTCTCAGATGTGTGACGATGCAGTTACGTCGTGCAGCGACCTGCAGTACTTCTTCTTGCAGCAGGCACACTTCCATGTACCATTCAAGTTCTTCGTCTCTTCTCAGAGGAGATGGAGGCCATGACTCCTTTGAATCCGAAGAAAATGGCAAACATTGTGCTGCCGGCTGATCTGGCACGGCGAAATTTCTTCGGTAGCGGTGCTCCTTTTTTTCGACCACACCATGGATTGAGACTTGGTTTTGGGGTCGCTGTTGTAAAACCAGGTCTCACAACCAGTCTCAATTTGCTTCCAAGCAGCAGACTTGTCTTCCTTGGATATTTGGAGGCACTAGGCGGCAAAAGATCACACGGGATGCCTTGTGCTGCCTTATGCTCTGGTGTCAGCTGGTGAGGGACCCATTTGGCAGGTTTTTTGCTGTAACAATGTTTTTATGTCAAAATTCTTCAAATTGATGTGGCATTTATACCAAGTGGTTTCTCCATTCTCTGCAGTGTAACTCGACCCTTTTCCTCAACCGCCACCTTCACAGGCAACATATTTTCATTGTGAGTTGCCGTTTCTGGGTGCCCCTCATGGCAGGCATCCTCCACAGAAAAAGTCTCCACTTCAAAAACTATTGAACCGCCTGGCAATCATTGAAAGGGTCAGGGCTTTATTGCCCATAACAAATTCCAACTTCTCGAAGTGTTCTGCTGGTTTTACAGAAGACAGGAACTTTTAAAGAACAAACGGCCTCTACGAGCTCCTTCGAGAATACCAGTTTTCTTATTCCGCTGAAGTATTCAAATTTTTTTGCTTGTATTTATAACTTCTGTACAAAAAAAAAAAAGGATTGAGGACAACAAAAACAATGTTTCCAAGCACCTCTAAAAATTTTAAGTCCTCGAGTGACCGGACTTTTGAAAAATTCCTCGTATGCTTAGTCATAACTCACAGACTCTATTAGGAGCAGAACATTGAGAATTATTACCAGAAGGAAGAGTTAAAACAATGAAGAACGAAAAATGCCAGAATGACCCAAGCCGAGGAGACTGATTTATGATTTTTAGTAGATTTAGTTTGTATCAAAGCTTACAGAGCTTATTAAATTCAGAAATTCTTATAACCAAGCACCTCTAAAAATTTTAAGTGCTCGGAGTGACTGACTTTTGAAAATTCCTCGTATGCTTAGTCATAACTCGCTGTGACTCTATTAGAGCAGAACATTGAGAATATTACCAGAAGGAAGAGTTAAACATAATGAAGAACGAAAATGCCAGAATGACCCAAGCCTAGAGACTGATTTATGATTTTTAGTAGATTCAGTTTGTATCAAAGCTTACAGAGCTTATTAAATTCAGAGATTTTTATTGAAATCAAGACATTATGTTATACTACCTTCATGTGGTTTGTTACTTGCCATTAAAGGGAAACTGCAAAGAAAAAGTGTTTTTTTAAACAGCCTATAAAAGGCAAGCATGTCGTTAAAAACAAAACTTCCGCGGAAAAACAATTTTTTTCCAGCAATATGTACGCCACAGGACGTAATTCTAGTCAAGTTCACAACTTCTCCTCATTTGAAACTCCGCATTTTTCATTGCCACGGCTGGATAGTCGTTGTACGTCACTCCGTGGACGTATAGAAGCCACTATGTGAGGTATAATACCAACCTTGTAGGCGCGTTAATTCAAAATGGATCTAAATAGCCGCAAACTAAAATCAGTCTCCCGCAATAAATATTGCTGTCAAAAATTTTGTTTTTGGCGAAGAAATTGTTTTGTGGCATGCTTGTCCCAATTAGGCTGTTTAAAATACACTTTTATTTCTTTCCAGTTACCCTTTAAGGTCACCTCGCGATAGCGTAGTTCTAGCCTTCATTGAAGCTGCTAGATAGATTGGCTGATGAGCACCTCAGAGTTCACAATATTATTTCCAGTTCTGTCTTTGGCCAAAGTTTTGGTCCACCGTCCTTTTTGGTAACATTTTCTAAAACCTTAAACATAATTTTTGTCTTTCTAAGGACGCTGGAGTGAGCATCCCACTCAGCTACATTGCTGTCTGCAACGACACGCAAGACGTCGTCTGCTTTGGACAGGTAAGAAAAGCTTGCCCTTTTTCGTGTGATGTACAACATTCGATTTACCACAGAATGTTTTATAGGGGTTTCTCGAGAAAAGCGACACGTAACGCCGGCGTGACGCTGTTGCCACGTGATGCCTTGTCATGTACATCATCACATCACGTGACACCGTGACGTTAGATGATATCATGATGGGACATTACAGCATGACGTCATGAGATCAAGTTGACATCAGTCGCATGACTCCATGATGTTGCGTGACCTTGCAGTTTTGCGTGACCCGTGACATCACGCGACACACAAACTGCATGTCCTGGGCTCATTCGCAACGCATTCTGTGCTTCTCCAAGTTTGTCAGATATGATCAAGACATGTTTAAACTTTTGTTACTCACAACATCCAGGTGGGAACCAGCGAAAGGATCGTCCTTCAGCCTGGCCACATGCACACTTACACCTGGAAAAGTCGCAAGGCCTCTTTGGTAGCTTTGATCGAAGAGTGGCGCATGTGCTTGTGAAGTGGAGAATGTACACTCTTGGGAAATTGAAAGCTAAATTCTTGGAAGGTGCCTGAGCGATACGCGCTGCATCATTCCGTCTCATGGTGGACATTCTCGGGTTCTCCCTGATCAGTTTTGTTTCATACTTGTTTGCACTTTCAGTATACAGTCGAATCTCGTTGATACCTTTTTCACGGGAACCCACAAATAAAACATTACCCGAACATCGTGTTACCCAAAACAAGCTCATTTTAGGGCGAAGCTCCTTAGGGGCTAGCCATGTCCGTATGTCCGTCCGCCGTCCGCCATCCACGTCCACCGTAGGCCGGCGTCGGGTGCTCGTGCTTCTGCTCGTGAAATCACGTGCTCACGAGCACGTGAGCACATGCTCACGTGCTCGTGTAGGGAAAAAAAAGAAAAAAAATGATAAAAAAATTACGAGCTCGAGAGCTCACGTGCTCGTGTAGGGCAAAAAAAAAAAGAAACAAAGATGAAAAAAATGATGAAAAAAAATGTTGAAATCTGTTTGCGCAGCGACAGGACGAGTAGGGGGCTCTGAGATGTGGTAGTAACTCAAGACCTGGGGTTTCTGTCATGGATGAAACGTTGCATGTAGCCGCTCAACGTCTACAGGAGAGGGTGCTGCGGTCAAATGCGTATCAGAGCCGTATATTGGGAGAGTTTGGCCAGTGGGTGTGGCGACGAAGGCGCCGGAGAGGAGAAAAGTAAACGAAAGGGAGGTGATTGGGTCGCGTGATTCTTGGTTTCACGCGTGAAAGAAACTGCAGAAACTGCCCGGCTGATGCGACGCAGGTTCCGGAACCTCTCTGGGTCCGTGTCAAGAAGCTTCCATCAAAGCTCGTGTAGCACGCTGCGATAATTCTTGCATGTCCAATCAGCCTTTCACCGAGCAAGACCTTTCTTGTGGCTGTGGTGTACTTAAGTGTTGTGCACGAGCACGGAGTGCATGATGGCATCTCCAAACGCCCTCCACAAGCCCAGAACTTCGTCACTTCTATACCCTAAGCTTTCTCGAGCAGGACCATGCCTGTGTCATTGTCATGCCTTGGGTTAGTAAAGCTAGTAGCGCTTCGCACGAAGCTTATCACGGTGTTCTGTCTTGATTTATATGTAACAGCAATGTACAATGCTTTATCGCGGTAACAAATGTCGATTTTTCTTTAGGACAACGGTACCACAGTGCAATCTTAGAGTTTCGCGGCACTTTGGGCTGGCAAACAGGTTCGGTCTATCCTTGACGACGTCTGCTTGTCGTTTCTCTCATGTGGACGCGATTGGGAGATAGATGAACCATGGACATGGTCGTCACGTGATCAGTCCGTCATGTGAATTGGCCATATGGGATGCTGGCCAAGAATGAAAAGAAAACCGTATTATACACGATGGTATCAACGAGATTACACTGTATACTGCTTTTTTCTGTCTAATGTTTTTCTGTCGATGGAGGCTAAGGCACTACTACTTTTGTGTTTTGTTCTGAACCCTGGAACCCGAGGCTTACGGTTCAAGCTCTGCAAGGTAGTCCTTTCCTGAGGGAATCTTTTTGGGCATTGCTCATAGTCCTTGTTGCAGCATGTGGCATAAGTTTTGCTTCTCGCACAGAACAGAAATGTTCGCTGCTTTTAAGCTGAAAATTTGATTGAGTAGGTATGGCTCCAAATAATTGCATGTCATGTTTTGTTTGATTGGACAACCACAGCAGCTGCGTCTCTCGGCCGAGGGTCAGCACTGGAAGTGGAGCAGTCCCTTCTCCCTGTCGAGCGGTGGAGAGGTTGCTGTGGAGGTGGCTTCCGGGTCTTCTTCTACCACCTTCCTGGTCAGGACTCGCTGTGGCCATGGGATTGAATCACAGGTGAGTCACGCAAGTCAAAAATGAAAATACAGTTGCACGTCGTGTTTTCTTCGTCTATTTATAAATTTGTTTTTTTGCATCCACAGTGATGGCCAACTGGATATTTTATCTATTTTAAATAAATTTAGAAAATTAGTTTCGCAAACTCTGTTCTGCAAAAAACCTGTAATGCATCTCCGACTCGAAGGGCCGCAAAAAGTGGTCCCTCGATTTCTGCTCAGTGATGTCATAAACGTGTCACGCCGCTGCCGGCTGCGATCCTGGCAGTGTCAGAGCGGCGGTGGTATTTTATATGGCAGACGCCTGTTCTGCTGCATGTCACTTTCCAGCTTGACAGTCCATGGAAGCTTCGGCGGCCAGGAGTTGGGACGCTGCGATGACAGTGATGCTCACATTCTCTCGTGTTTCTAATATGATAGCTATATTAAGCTACTTCTCAAGATTTACAGCTGTGTATATTCTCTTTCTTTCTCTTTCTTTATTGGTTTTGCAGGCCATGGCCGGCAGGGCGGAAGAGGAAAAAGGCATTTCTGCCTGACGAGCCCTCTCCGCCCGTTACAGCTGTACAGCATTGTTAGAAGACAAACACAAACAGCTGACAATGATTTACGCAACCCAGAAAACATTGCACCATAAACTATGATGCCCGTAACAACTGTAGCGCAATAATAAAACGTAGTAGCAATAAAAGCAATCTCATACCGCGTACACACCAACACAAAAACATCAATAGAAAAACAAATAAACGCAACCCAAAAATCAGTGAACACACTATTCGTCAAAGGCAAAGCCATTACAGATCAAATATCGCCCGACAGATTAGGCACCTACAAAAACTACAACATAATTCAGGCACACAAATAGCTACTTACACGTCAACACAGTCGGCAGATAAAAGCAAACAGATAAAAACAATCACATACGCATACACACCAACACAAAGCGACGCATCAATATAAAAGAATCGAAATCGACGCAAACCAGAAAAACACATTACCCACTAAAAGCAATACCGTTGCACATCAGAAAACGCTTCACGTCGGTTTTGAATTGCACAAAGCTGCTCAGATAATTCTATTCTGCTTCCAAGGCATTACGAAGACAGGTTATCTGGTAGTCGAGTTTCTGTTTTCCGTAGTTAGTTCTGATTCGAGGCATCTGCCATTTGGTGTGCCGGAGGGAGTAACCGCGATCGTCCTGAGTTTCATTGAATTCCATATAGAGTTTATTTCTGTGTAGGAATTGCCGTCCTTGAGATCTGTTCTGGCCTCCTAATGTGTAGTAGGTATGCACAGTAGGCCATTTCAGCTCACTATGCTTGCACCCCATTGCGCCGTGCGTTTGCGGAGCGGCAGTACCCTCTCTTTCACATTCACACCCTCTTGAATCTTCGAAGGACTGACGACCTTGATGTCTCACACAATGTCGTCCTAGAGGTCATCCTAGATGTCGTCTTTGACTTCGTCCCCTAGGACGTTATCCTCGACGTCGTCCTTGAGGTCGTCCTAGTGGTTGTCCTAGATGTCATCCTTGAGGTCGTCCCTAGAGGTAGTCCCTGAGGTTGCCCTAGAGGCCGTTTTAGAGGTCAGTCTCGATGTCGTCTTTGACGACGTCCTAGAGGACATCTAGGACGACATCTAGGGTGATCTCAAGGACGACAAGGATTTAGCGTCGAGAAGACGACGCTAAATTTAGCGGAGAGTTTCCCCCTAAATTTAGGCGAAAAATTGATGTCGCAACCTATGCACCGATTCAGTTTCCCCGCTAAATTTGGCGGTGTGCAACGATAAACGGTATTACGTTCGTAGGTAATCACCCCTGTGGTTTCTACAAATTTGCCTCAACCATAAATTTGCTGCTTTGTAATTTTTACAGCGGAGCTGTTAAGGGCTAGTTTCCCCAGGATCGTGTCCCCCGCAAAGGAATGTCGACACAAAACTCTGGTTGCCGCCGTTGCTCATAGATGGCGGTAGCTGTCCAGAGTGTTGTGTTTGCCGGTTGTCTGCTTGCCACCGTCGCTCACAGAGCGCGCGGCATTTCTCTGGAGGGAGAAGAGCAGGAACGGAACGAGCGGCAATGTGCACAGCAGCGCGAATGGTTTCGCAATTGTTGCGAGGCCGCCGTCGCCTGAAGTTCGACTGCGTCGGGCGCTTCAGATTTCCTTGCGAAAGAAGAGTAGATCGCTCGCCTGGAAAGCCACCGCCGAGAACAGAAGCTACAGCTCCGCTGCTCTTCCTTCTTCACCAGAGTGGAAAGGCTGAATGTTTTTTTTTTAAATTTTACGCCCAATTGCCAGGATTGTGGCATCCGACAGCATACAGCACTCCGGCTCTTCTAACGTCATTTGTTGCCATTTTAGGACCACTTGTGATGCATAGGCGGATGAGGGCACCAAACACACTAGTTGGAGACACTTTACAGGCACAGTAACGACACTGTTTTCTCAAACAAGCAATTGCAAATTATTCTTAATTTACTTTGAAGTTGAAATGCTGTCGTCAGAACCCCTAGTATTCATGGCACCAAGCCCACCGGTAAAGCTTGATTTTCTTCAAAGCCTTGTCTGAGAAATGTCCGAAGAGGCGCCAATGTCTCGTTTGCGCTAACCGTGTCGCACTGGCGTACATATTTTGTGCCTGTTGTTTGCAGTTCATCTTGGTTTGACTTCCCCAAATTTTGCGAATGTAAGTTGAGAAAAAACACGGAGTTTGGTCAGATACCTGCAAGTACGGAAGCCGGGAACAGTTGTGCTATGCCAAAGATTGGTTCGCACATGCGTGTTTGACTGTGATTCACTACGTTGTGACCACTTGTAATCCTTCACGGTGATGGGATACGCAGGCACGCTCTTTTCGGCAGCCCCGTAACACTTCCGGCTTGCATTTGTTCTCTCGTCTTTTTACGGGTCTTTCTTTTACCTTGGTCTTGAAATAATTCGAAAGATGTTATATAACCGACCATTTCTCATAGATAGGACATAGACTTCATTTTGCAAATAGTGCAAAACCTTCATTCCATTAAAGGCAGATCAGAAGTGTTTCCAGGGGGCCTGTGTTCGACAAATGTTTCGTTTTCTCTAAAAGAAACGGAAGTGATGGAAGGGACGATATCGTGTCTGATTGGTTAGAGGCTCAAATGACAAAAGTTCCCTCTTTCATCATTTGAGCCTCTAACCCATCAGACGCGATATCGTCACTTCAGTTTCTTTTTAGGAGAAACGAAACATTTTGTCGAACATAGCCCCCTGGTCTACGTGATAGATGGTGCCTATGTGCCACTGTGGTCACAAGTGGTCACAAGTGGTCACAAGCAGTCAGAATGCAGTCAATCACACTCGTGTTTGAACCAGCCTTTATTACTGTTGCAGCAATTATCCTCAAACTTAAAGGTGCCATGCAACCATATTAGGCAGGAATGTTTCTCACTTTACACAAGCTTACTGACGCTAGTGGGACCCAAGTACAACCAAATGCAATACAACTGTCCAGGGAGCTTCTTTGTCACCATTTAATTTAAAGGACAAAAGTGCTCATTTTTTTTTCCTCCTTCGCAAAACTCCTTTTCTCTCCTTCGCAAAACTTGATGATGAAGCTGGGGGGATTGCATCATTTGCATTGTCAACAACGTGATCCCCAGTATTTTGTCATCAAGCCTTGCGATATCTGTGGTGACGATATTTAAATGCGGCTCACACAGTGGACACAAGCACTGCGCGAGCATTCGATTTGAGCTTGTGGCAATCAATGCCTTGACATGCATTCTGGTAGTGGCTCGTACCCAATCGCTGCGATGACGGGAATAGCCGAAACTTAACAATGTGTCGAACTCAATGCATGCGTTGTGCTTTACCAACCTCAGCGCGTGGCTATGATAAACATCGGTGGCATATAATCGGCTCCAGGTCACGTGGCCGCTTGTTCTGGCTGTGAGATTTTCTTGATTTGTTTCTGCAACTGCCAGTGCGTGGAGAAAAAAGAAGACTTTTTCGCCTACAATCTAGGAAACAAGGTATAGCGATAGCTGTAGCATCAATTGCCCAACTCGGGATCCTCACGTTCTCCAGTATGCGCGGCACAGTCGGACTCGTGTTGGTGGTCAGTGTGAGTGTGATAACGGTCGCGAGCCGTGGACACCAGCCATTTCCTCCGCGTTCGCTCCTGGGACAAAGTATGGCCTTGGCATGGCGGCACCATTAGGAAGAGTCTACGGCAGTGACAACGCAAGCAAAGGCGCAGGTTTTCTCGGTGTTGTCGAGCAGGGAAGGGAGGAAGTAATGTAGATGTTTGGCGACGGGTGAAGAGGGAACGCGCGCAGATAAACGAGGCTCAGCCTTGCAAGGAACGTGGGTGCAAGGTGATGAGTTTTGGTAGAACATATTTTACATTTCGAGTTGGGTTCGAGAAGTGGAGATAGTGAAATCGAATGCAGTGGAAGTTTCTAGTACCGTATTTACTCGCATAATGAACGCACTCTTTTTTCCCGAAAAATCGATGCAGAGTTGGGGGTGCGTTCATTGCGGGGTAAGATTTTGCGTCCGTATTTACTCGCATAATGAAAGGCCCTTTATCCGAAACACGTGCGTAACTTCTTATCCCTTTGCTGCGCAGCGCGCAGCTGAAAACCAAACTACGATGCAAAAAAGCTCCTCTCCATGTTTTCCTTGCGCATTTCTTTCTTTCCGCTCCGCTTTTCTTTCTTATTTCCTTGCGCGCGACCTCAAAACCAAGCCAAAGCGCTGTGTAAAAAAAGAGAGAAAAAAAGCTTGTTTTTATGTTTCTTTTTTCTCTTGGTTCCGTGGACTTTTTTTTTTGCCGCCTTTCGCTAGCTGTTTTGCTTTGCTTACCCGGGGCTTTTCTTTCTTATCTCCTTGCGCGCGCGCGCAACCCGGAAACTAAACTGCGCTGTGCAAAAAGCAAGAAAAAAAGAAAGCTCCTTTTTTGTTTTTGTTTTTCTTTTCTTTTGGTTCCGTGTTTTTTCTTTTTGCCGCCTTTCGCAAGCTGTTTTGCTTCGCTTAGGCGAGGACTTCTCCGCTTCTTTTTCTTATCTCCTTCCGCGAGGCGCATGACCCAAAGTCCAGACTGCGCTGTGCAAGAAAAAAGAAAAAAGCTCCCTTTCCATGTTTTCTTTTCTTGCTTCCGCTGGATTTTTATTTTTATTTTTTAACGCCTTTTGCAAGGTGTTTTGTTCGCCCACGCTGCCCATGCATTCACGACCTCACTGCACCAGGATAGAAAAGTGCATTCATTTCGCGCGCGTGGGGGAGAGGGGGTCAAAATTTTGACGTCCGAGTTGGGGGGTGCGTTTGTTACAGCGAGGGAAAAAAAGTCGAAATTTTGAGAGCCGACTTGGGGGTGCGTTCATTACGCGAGTGCGTTCATTGTGCGAGTAAATACGGTATTATCCTCCAACATTTGGGTGTCACTTTTTTGGTACAGCCGGCTGTTACACCCAGCTGTTACAGTCAAACGTTGCAGTAAAACATAGCAGAACTTCATATAAGTCGGCTGATAAAACAAAACAAGTTTGTTGCCTCGCCCCTTCAGTTATCTCTTTTTGCTTACAGGTGATCATCTCCGGTCAGGTGACGTTACGCTGCCATCTGCTGAGGGGTCTGCAAATTCAGCTGAACCTCGCGGACCCAAACAGCAAGGAACCCACGACGACAGCGCGTACTCCCAAAACGCATTCTGTTCAAGTGGGCCTCGGAGACGGACCCTCCAGGAGCCTTGTCATCGATCCGAAACGGATCTACACCTTCCACGTGCGCAGAGCGGATCCAGCGGGGCCCAGCCAAAGCGGGATTGAGCGTCACCACGACTTGGTCAAACGAGGTCGAGCTGCATTCGCGATTCTCGAAGGACTGGGTTGAAATATTGGAGGTTAGTGGGAGCTTTCTTTGTTCCCCTCTAGTCATCACAATTTTGGGGCTAACAATGTTAAAAGCCAGGCACGAAATTAATATGAAGCAATTAGCCTTTGGCTGATGCCAGGGGTGTGCTGCTGTGTATCTGGGATGTTTGGCCAGATGACAAATATTGTAAGCGACTTAATTTCTTACGAGGACCTAACTTTCAATAATTTTGCGACTTCGAAAATATTACGCCTAATAGATCCTATGAATATATCAGCATTTTCTGACATCCGCCACCACAAGTAATACGATCCCGAGAAAATTCTCTTTTTACCTCGAATACACTAATTTTAGGAATTTTTGTCAGTCTTCGCTGAAACACTTGGTATAGCTTAATCCTATGGGTGGAAGATAGAGTATGTGCAGCATGTTTTGAGCTTCCCTGAGTGTTTATGAGATTTTTGAGCTCGGCAGTTATGGTACTCATAATCTGTGTTCTGACTTTATCCACAAGATAAATATTTTACTTTTTTAATGCGAATAGCATTCTTTGGATACTTCACGCACTTTTCGTCTATGATCTATCTATCTATCTATCTATCGATATATCTATCTGGCTATCTAACCTCTTACGCCGCGGGTCGATAAATAAATAAAAAAGACCGGCGCCGGCTGGGATTCGAACCGTTGACCCTTTGATCAGCAGGCAGACGCGCTAACCACAGAGCTATGAAGGCAGTCATTCACCGCACTCTAAACATTTGTTTATATCTTTACCATAGGACGCGCTTTGCAGCGCTGTCACAGCTACCGGTGCGCGCGCGTTCCATGCACGAGGGCTAGCTCACCCTCTCCCGCGCTCACACCTCTCCCTCTAGCTCACCCTCTCCTGCGCTCGGGAGACCTCTAGCTCAGCCTCACGAGAGCGGAATGAGCCCTCGTGCATGGAACGCGCGCGCACCGGTAGCTGTGACAGCGCTGTAAGCGCGTCCTATGGTAAAGATATAAACAACCGTTTAGAGTACCGTTGGTTGAGACTAGCTGGAGACGCCAGAAAGTCTGGTCGGTACCATTTTGAGTGTTTGTGCGTATGGCGCGTGCTTTGCTCGCCTTCCTAAGTGACACAAACGCACGTGCTGGGCTGCGGAGATCGTGCGCAGGGCTGTGAAAGTGTCAACAAATTTAGAATCGCCTCAAGAGTGGGCTGGCGTATCTAGAGTGTGCCGGCCACCTGACGAACGCGCAAAACTCCGCACTGTTTGATGCTATTCGCATTAACGTAGATAATCATTCCCAAAGGATGGGTTCTGCTGATTTTTTTTTATCCTTTGTGTTAATTTAGATCAATGGTAATAAAAGAAGTTTAAGTATTTATAATAGTTAAATAATTAAACTTCATAGGGGTGGATCAATATTGAGACATGAAATAAATATTCTCTATCACCAGATTCGAATTCTGGTGCATTTCACAACATTCAAAATATGTGAAATGGCAACTTAAAAATAATCTTGAGAAAAGATGGTAATAACCTCAGCTGCTGACAGTTTTACTAACTTATTCGTCCATTCATTCATTCATTCATTCATTCATTCCTTCATTTAAAGGGCCCAGAAATGGCCAGTGCTTTCTCTTTGGTGCATTTGTTAGTAGCAGTACATGTAGGCAAGAGCAAGAACAATGGGACCTACAAACACGGGGACACTTCATGGAGTGCCTTCTTACAACTCATTCACCGCACACATGCGGCATTGAGCACGCGATTGGCGATAATAGTGGTGTTAGTGCAATATTTTCGGCGAGAAAGAGTTTGTTTACCAAACTTGTGGTTCATTTTCAAATATTGGGAGTACCTATATAATTCAGTCTGTTGGTCTCTCTCATGCAGGTACCTCAGGACACTGGAGGCAAACTGCGGTTGTGGTGCTACTGTGTTTCGGGCGCATTGGTTTGTCTGCCAACGTATTGGTGAGAACTTGAGATTCAATTGTTTGCTTGCAAGGAGTGCATAATGTAGACCTAGATTTAGAAAGAAACTAACTCCATTCCTTAAGGTTATCAATACCATCAGTTGGCTGGTTGTCATGGGTCACTCTCATTAGCTCAAAATATATGGTTAAAGATGAGGGTTCCTGCGGGGATCGGCGGTTAATTGCGTTTTAACGCACCGTAGCTTTAAGCACGTGTTCTGCCCATTTTGATCCAGATGGGCGTTGTACCGGCATGCAGTCGTGTATCACTAATGTACGATGCATATAAAGACTCCCGGCTAGCAGTCGTACTACACTAGCTAAATTCCCTCTCCACGGTGGACACTCCAGACACCCATTCGGGCTGACTAACTTCCCGCCGTACAAACATATACATGAGGCAATTAGTTCTCAAAAGGCCTTATTTTCGATACTGCTCGGGCCACCACATCTCGTCTCGCTGACGTCTCGATCAGCCTGCACGTTTAAGATTCTTTCGAGAATGTTCTCGTTAAGGCTACGGTCGCCGGCAGAGTAAGAACGGCAGGATGCATCTTTCAAACGCCAGGTCTCCGGCACACGCTGCGCGCCTTGCTCCGCGCTTTGGCTGTGCGCACAGCGCTCTCGGTGCATGAAGCATCGAGGTGTCATTGACGGTCGGAAGCTAAAAGGCGAGATGACCGAAGCTTTTCCCTGCTGTTCTCATTTCGTCAGAGACCGGTTTCTTCGGGCGTTTAGCACCATTACGAACGTTAAAAAATACAAAAGGAAATACGGCAACTCACTCTAGTTTCTGGGGACTCCTGGGCGACCGGCAGGTGCTGGCGTTTGTGCCGCTGCACGTCCTGCGCAGCCACCTGCCCTGCAGCCTGCTGGTGCACCTGCATCGGGGACCCCGGAAGAGGAGGAGGAGGAGGAGGGGGCGGCGAGGGCACGCTGTCCGTGCCCGGCCGGGGTCAGGACAGCCCCCTTCTTGTGGACCCCGTCCCCACGAGCCTCACTTTCCAGCTGGGACCAGGTAAAGAAGCAAACCGCAGTTTTGACTTAGATTACGGTGCCTCTGACCGGTGTGTCCGCCATGTCTTAAAATGCAGTTTCTTTATCTCCGCCCGACGACGTCGTAAAAGTATAGTGTTGTCGCTGGCTTCAAAGGGAAGCTTCAGAGGTTCTTGAAAAAAATGAGTTAGAAGTGAATTTTGATGTATTCTTACCCCGTGAACCCGAATACCCAAACCTTTTGCCGTGCAAGTACTGTTAAACGCGAGAAAACGCGAAAGACAGTCGCTGTTCTTGACGTCATCGACGGATCTTTTGGCTGCCCAAGGCTAGGGAGGCGTGGCTTCAGCCGTATTTTGAAATTATTCTTATGGCTGTCTGGCGCGTCGCATTGAAACATAATTGTGATATCTGTTATTCTAAAGGCCAAATGAATGCAATTCAAATGTTTTTTCTCTAATGCAGAAGTGCCCTATCTTCCCTTTAATGGAAATATTATTATTATTATCTGATGGCACGACACTCCTGCTTTTGTGACGTCATTCGTTGCCACTTCGGGAGCGCTTTGGATGCGTGGACGGAATAGGACGCTAAACGTGCCGATCAGAGAGCGCGTCCCAGGCGCCATCAGTGTAAACTCTGTTTGGCTCTCGAGTACACTGCAGCCGGCGTCGCAATCCGACTTAGCCAATCGGGCGGCACCAAAAGTGCGCTGTCACGGTGTTCGTCGTCTTTGAGCGTTTGTTACTTCCAGCTAAATGAATCACGCCCATAAAAAGGTGTAGGGTTACGGAGCATTCCTTGTGCACGACTGCTTTAGCCGGCGATAAAAAATGCGCAAGGATGACAGGCGCCCCGACAATGCACTTTGGGCACCGCCTAGTCGGCCTCGTCGGATCGTAGTGCTGGCCGCGGTAGGACCCAAAGTGAGACAGACTGTGAACTCGGTGCAAACTCAAATTCTGGTGGAGGAGGGTTCGACAAACTCTACTGCACTTGAATTTGGCGAGCTCAAATACACGTGACAACACAAACCGCAGACTTGCGTACGTTTCATTGCAACTTCTCTCCCGGTTCATCAGATGTAACGAAGGTTCCTGGTAAGCATTTGACACATTTTCCCGCTCGCTCCTGTTCGTCGTACAAAGACGAAGTTCTTGAACACAAAGTTTGCATCTCTTGCAGTCGCACTAGCCCGGTCTCCCGTTTTCTCCGAAAGATCCGCTTGTTCTCGTCTCTCTCGCCCCTCACACTCTCCCATTGTACATGCGGGTGGGCTCAATCCTCACCTCCTAGTTCGTGGGCCTTTGAGCTGGGTTCCCAGGAACCCGAGGGTTCTCGGAGCACCTCCTGGGTTCCACGAGGCTCCAAAACGTCCTTGACCGTCAATGCCACGAGCGAAATGCTTTTCCAGTTGAAGCACTATTTTGTCAAATCTGGGCCACTCATTGTTGCATTAGTGTCGCGCGAATATTTGAATAGTAGTTTCAAAAAGTATGCTTTCGATATTCGCTTCAAGATGAACTGTGATATTCACATCTTTTTAAGTGTTGATCGCGGTGGGTCAACCCTGTTGACCGTGCGCATTACCGAGCAGCGGTGCATTGCGGAGAAGCAACATCCTCTGGAGCTCGCTTCTGCAGGTGTAGCTTCTCTGCAGTGCACTGGTGCTAGGTAAGCGCACTCAACGGGGCCAACTCCGGCCATGGCAGCACTCGAAAAGTACAAACACTGCAGCCACATGTTAGGAGGAGAGCTCATTTCCAAAACGAGATGGTGCACGCACGCGCTTGGTGTATTTAAAGATAGACAAAAACTTTGCAAATGTTGATATCTACATCGCAGTAAAATTTTCAAAAATTAAACTGCCGTGCATGAGTACATGTTAAGCAGAGATGCCCTGACCTCTGTTGATCACAGATGATTGAAGAAAAGATATTTGCATATAGCAGGAATATTTGTAAATCCACTCTATTAGCTATAGCTGGGCATGTGTTGTTTTTCTTGCCATCCCAATGTAGGCATTGGACTTTTGGAGGCCGCAGTCAATAAGTATAGACAGATTAAAATTAACTTAGCTTAGAAACGGACAAGTTGAAGCTTGGCCACAGCTTTCACAAGCTCAGCTGGGTTTTCGTTTGTGCATGTCTCAGGCTTAGAAAAACTATTCGATGTTTGATTTGAAGGTATTTGGCCAAAGCCACTATAAGCTCCGAATTTGCTTTAAACTCAAAATCCACTATTTACGCATGACTAATTAATATGAACCAAATGCTACCTAGTATTGGCAGTGTTGTTTACACTGTCTGTAGGTATCTGCAGAGCTTTATTTTTTCAATACCAAGATTGGCAGGGTTCCTCTCCTGCCATTCAAAGCTGGAGGGGTTCCTTGGCACCAAAGCGTTTGAAAATCCCTCTCCTAGATGACAGTCATACTGCTGGAAGGAAGAAGAGAATAGGAAGACAGAGAAATTAATTTATATAATTGTTTCTGTCGGCTACTTTGCACTGAGGGAGAAAGATGAGGGGCTTAAAAGGAAGGTTGGAAGGGTAGAGGAAGCGAAAAAATGAAAGCTATAAATGTTTTAAGAATTGAACGCTGTAAACACAACACCATCCTAGAATATCGAGGTTCACTCTCCACAAGCAGAGGTCCAGGCGTGTTTTTCGTAGGGAGCAAACACGCCTGGACTTTTCTTTTTTGTGTGGCTTGTTCCAAATGTGGAGTGGGGCAGGGATAGGCAGTGTGCTAACACTCCCCTCCCTTCCTCTGCTCGCGCTTTAAGAGTGACAAAACATTACTGGAAGACGAAAAGAGGTAGGGCCACCTTCCCCGACCTTTCTTTGTCTTCCAGTGATGTTCTGTCATTCTTGAAGTACAAGTGCCACTCAAAACACTTCGTGCGACTCACTGTTTTTTTGCCATAAGCCTGCTAAATCATTTTAGAGGTATCTCTCCTAGATTTGCCGAGTTTGCCACAGAATGATGTTCGCTCCCGCTTTGGTTTGCGGTCCATGCTGAAATCGCCATCTCATGCATATGGTCACAAAATCCCTTGTAGCACAGCTCTAACATATTCACAGAGCAACGCCCTTTGGCGTAACGACGCATGAAAGCGCTTACTTCACCTGCTGCATGCGCATCACCATGCTGCCCTCTCTTTTTCTGCTACAAAATTTGTCTCGGAAGTTTTGATCACACCTCACACTTCTAACCACCACATTGATTGTCGACGAACTTCTCATTGTTTGCTGGTGCCCACGAAATGAACTGGCATTCCCCTTGTGCAGGCATGAGGGTGTCCTCCCCTGCCCTCCAGCTGCAGCCTCCGACGCTCGACCACGAGACGTTGGTGGCAGACTCTCCTCGTATTCTGGAGCAGCTGCGGGACCCCCAGTGGCCCCCCGGGTCGCCATACTGCGCCAAGTGGCCCTATCACGACCCCCAACACATGGTCGAGGTGGACCACCTCACAGACAAAGGAGCGCTGCTTCCACAACTCTGCACTCCATCGAGCTCAAGGTGAGGCGTCGTGTAGGGATGACGAGATGCATTATTACCTTTGTAGGGTGGGGTAGCTACACTCTACAATCTTGAAATTGAGGTGAACTAGGACAAAGCTAATGGGCTCAGAAGAAAGTTCCAAACCTTGTCATAGCTCACCGGAGTCTGAGGTGCCAGCATCCGCAATGCGCGTTGGTTCACTTGTGTCTTAGTTTTGTATCAAAACCAAAGTATTTGTTTGTCTCCTTTAAACTTGAGATAATGCAGAAAAACTGCCGTAGAAACTTCTTTAAGAAAGGCCATATCTCAAAAGTTGTCTGGGATATTGTCAGATGTTTTTGTTAGATGAAAGAAAACTCGCTGCCCTTGGTCAGCAAGTTAGGCCAAAAGCATGATATGGTTTCATTAGGGATGTCACAAAAGTATTCCTGGTGCTAAAGTGTACTATACTTTGTTTCATGCTTAGTGTACAACAGTGTCGAAGCTACTGGCATGAGCACATTGCCTCATTCAGTGCCTCATTTGAACGGGAGCACACGCAAATCAATCACAAGACCAAGCTGCGGGCTCATGCATTGCATGTGAAGGTACGAAACGAAGTATAGAGTACCGTCGCCATGGGTGACGTAGCTAGAGCAAGAGACGCATAGAGAGGCAAAGTGGAGCCTGTCCTTGACGAGATGCCATGGCACAGAGGGCATGTACCAGAATGTGAAACCAACTCGGCAGCTGGCCAACCCTCTGGAAGCCGCCCTTTCTGAAGTGTAGTAAGGGCTCTGTTTTCTAATGCGTTCACTACAGTGAGAAAGCTTTAGTGTTCCTAATGTCTTCATCATACTTGTCAGTTACAACTCGTTCAAAGTCTCAAATCATAACTCGTCCTGGCGCCTGTTTCTCACAGTCCTGAGCACCCTCAGGAGATGCCCGAAACGGAGCTGCGGGTCAGCCAGTACCAGGACCTCCCGTTTGCGGGGACGGTGCTGGTGGACATCAAGCCTTGGGCCCTGGTGGTCAACTGCACTGGGCAAGAGCTGCGCCTGGTCGCCGGCGACCACGGCGTCTGGACACTCGGCCGAGGGACAAGTGTTTGCACCACCTGCGCTTTACGTGAGTCTCGAGACAACAAACTTCGAACGAGGAAGTCATAAAAGCAGAACGGATGACCTGCGTAACATATAGTAACGCAGAACAGGCTTGAAAGCCGTGTGTTATCTAAGGTCGGGTTCACACATTTGCAATTGAGCGGCATTGACTGCATTGCAATCGCCTGTGACCGCTGTTGGCCCTGGCAGGTTTGTTGGTCTAAGTTTTTACAGGAAGAGAGCTACATCTTGATATTTTTGTGAGGAAAAATGTGTTGCTAAAACACGCCTTTTGCAAAAATTTGATATTGTTACAGGCAGGCACCGATTTTTCTGGATAAATTTGGAGCCAGCCTCAGAATTTCTGACATCTCATAGTTTTATTTTTGTTCTTGCCAATCTAGGAGCCATTCTACTTGGGACTCGAGGACGGAGGCGACCTCCACTGCAGCAGTCGACCCCTCGTGGTGGACCGGGCTTACCTCCTTCAGAGGAAGGAATCTCCACAAGCTCCACTTGACAGTGCAGAGCAGTTGCTGGTCGGAAAGCCGATTCCGGTCTGCATCCCTTTTCGGCGTGCCGGCTCTTCGTCGAGGCTGGTAAGTGAGGGAACTAACTTTTCCTCTCAAAACTTGAGTCCTAAATTAGGATGTTCCCTCTGATTTACCTTTCAAAATTTGAGGCGTGCCACGGTCGAAGAAAGTAGGCCGGCTGCCAAACACCTGAACTGCGAGCTCCGCTGCCCAGACAATGCAACTGTAGAAGAAAAAAAATAAATAAATAAAGAAATTAAAACAGAAGAGGCAGAAAAGAGGACTTCAAGATGCTTCGAAAAGACTTCACCAGTTGTAAAAAGCTGAAAAAAAACAAGAAGGAAAGAAAAAAAAAAACGTTGCAAAAGAAGTATGTAGCAGTGCTAGGCATGGCATTGTATGCCTGGAAGGCTTAGACTTGAGTTAGCATCAGTTCTGTTCCTCATAAAATGCAATTCTGCATATGACGGTTTGATCGGTGGATCGAAATGTAACTGTACTTGCAGGCACTTCAATGTCACCATGAATCATAATGCATATGGGGTACTAGAAACAGTGACAGTCTCTGGTCATTTTGTGAATTTTGCTTTGTGAGGAACTTGAAGTGCGATATTTTGTTTTTTTAATTGTCATCAATCATCTTTCTGCAGGCCTGTCGTCTGGTGGCACTGGCCAGCGACTTCGAAGGCTGCTTGGTGGTGACGCTGCGATCGGCCGTCTGCCTCACCAACCAGACGCCACTCCCGCTGACCGCCGCCGGGTTTGTCATGGCCGCCGACCCGCCCTACGTCGTAAGCTCTCCCACCAACCTGCGTTTTCGTGGTTTTCGTCAGTAGCTAGTGCCTTTCCCAGGTGAAGTTTATTTATGCACAAAATTTTCTTCACCTCATCGGCAATTGTCCAGTGTCAGTACCTCAAATACCACTATCCACATTGAAGGTTACAGCAGCATTCCATCATTATACTCATATGTTACTCAATATATATGATAGAGCCACTATGTGAGGCCTCTTTTCTTATTTTTGATCTTTGCTGTGTCAGCCCATGTAGCAAAGGTCAAATAACCTTTACAAGCAGTACTAAAATAAAGTTGTAGGCACATAAATGATGTCAGTGCACTGATTTACGGTATGGTTATAGTAGCTATAAAATAGTATTAATGTAGTGAGCATTTCTTTTTTTTGGAAGATAGTTGTATAATAGGAGGTTCCACTATACAGTTCTCTAATTCAATCAACCTATAACATAGACAAGCTTCAGTGGCATTCGCTGAAGCTTGTATGTCATATCGAGCTAAATTGAGCTAAAACATGATTGTTTCAGAGTGTGATACCTGAGGGAAGGATGCGTTCATGTCAGTAAACCGGCACGCCGTTTACAAACACGTCACCGTTCGCCCACGACAGGTGGGTGTACTGAATGTGCACAGAAACCAGATTCGCAAGAAGTGAAGCTTCTGCACATCCGCCATGCCGACAACAGCACCACTGCAATGATGCGAAGTCAGAGCGGCGTGTTGGTGTATAGAGCTGTTCTTCTGGATGGTGCTTGTGTTCCATTAGACAAGTCATCTTTAATCTTTTTCTCGTTCACGGAATCTCAAAACGGTTCTTAGTCTGGGATGTTGGAAACAGCAGCAATCAGAACCCCACAAGCCCAGTGTCCGGGTAACCTCCAGCGTCTCCTGCAACTCCTTTTCCCTACGCAGGAGCTCTGGACTGGGTCCAAAGAAATGGCGGGGCAGTGCCACTTGCAGCCCGGGGATCGGCACGGACGAGACACGGTGCCGCTCCTTCTCTGGAACGGCGACGACGAGGCCGACGACGGGGACACGGGGCGCTTCTACCTGAGCCTCGCTTTGGCCGGCGACGGACGGGAAACGTTGAGCAGCTGCGGCAGCCCATGGAGCTTCCCGTCGGCTTGGACGGCGCCGCGCCGGACGTACGCCGCA
The DNA here is from genome assembly GCA_037355805.1 of Ixodes ricinus. NCBI lineage: Eukaryota > Metazoa > Arthropoda > Arachnida > Ixodida > Ixodidae > Ixodes > Ixodes ricinus. The sequence goes on from JAZHYW010061443.1 coordinate 56,886, forward strand.
CCACGTCGGCTCCCAGGGTGGCCGGGGCGCTGCACACCACGGTGCCGCTCGTGGTCACGTGTCACACGAGGGGTGGCACCATCTATGCGGTGGTCGCACGCGACGCCAACCCGCTCCTACACATCTCCAACGCCACTTGCGCCACATTGGCATTTGCAGAGAGCGGAGAGGCAACCGAGGGAACGCGAGGTGCGTCCCGCTTTGCTCTGGTTCCTTTGGAATAAATGCGGCACAAAAGGACAAGGGCAAGTAGAAGAAGACGGGACAAGCACTACGCTGTGGTTATTCTCCTTCTACTAGTCCTTGTGGTTTCTGTGCTTTGTTTATTTCAATATGTGTGTAACCGTGTAGCCCTCCAGTTGTTGAAGGGAGCTCGCTTATCGTTCCTTCTATTCTTGGATGCGGGCTGGAGAGGAAGTTCCGTCTCTGAGCTTGTCTTTGCAGGTCCGAAATTTATTTGGTTGTGGCCGCTGTGGGTACGTTACGATGTAAAAATGGCATTCAGATCGTCAAGCGTGCTTGATGCTTTGATCAAACTGAAACTTGATAGCTGCCAATGATATTACAATCTGACTTATACATCTGGGTTTTGATATTTGCTTGACTTTCTTCCATTGAATGTGATGAATTGTCTGTGTGTGGGCTTCATGAGAAAGTAACAGGCATCATTCATAAACAGTATCGCTAATGCTTGGGCAAATATTATGTATCGATGTAATTTACGACCACCTTACACCAATCCTTTATTGCATACCGAAACCTTGTTCGTGATCGTGATAGGCTACTCTAAGATTAAAGTTGATTTTCTTTTTTTCCTATGATGTGGGCAACTACACTTGTGATGATTCTTTTGTTATACAGGCTAAAGTAATTGGGTTGTGTACATGTTTATACGGCGGGAAGTTAGTGAGCCGCACCAATGAGCATCTAGTGTTTTCATTGTGATGAGAAATTTAGCCAGTGCAGTACCACCGCTAGCCCAGGGGTCTTTAACCTGCATCACGCAGTAGTGATGCAAGACCGCATGCAGGTACGATGCTCATCCAGATAGAAACGAACGGGGGTGGAGATTGAGCCGGGATCCCCAGGCTCTGCAGCGCAAGCTGCTTCCCACACTCTGGGCTGTGAGGCGCTAACACACTCGGCCAACGGGGTCCCCCATTGTCCAGGGTCCCTGATGCTGTGGTCGGTGCCTCCGGGCTGCTCGGTGCACTTCACGCCGCCGAGCCTGTCGGCCCACTGCAGCGGGACGGCCCCAGGGTCCGAGCGGGGACCCCGCAACTGCTGCTGGCCTGCGTGAGGGAGGGCGGGAGCCCCTCATGGTCCTGGAGCAGTCCCGCGGGCCTGCGTGGACGCCGCCAACCAGTTTGTTCGCATCCCCAACCTCGGAGATGTCAGAGTTTCTGCCCGCAGGGTGAGCTGCACTTCGTTGGAAGATTCGCAATCCCTGACAAGGACACTGAAATGAATTCAGAGTGACCCTGAGGCAAGTCTAGAGGGATGCTGAAGCAAGTTTAGAGAAACCCTGAAGCAGATTTAGACAAGGCCTGGAGCAAATTTGGATGGACCCTTAAGGACTCTATTATGGGAATTTTGGTGTAGAAAGCCCTAGATCTCAAACTCTTTGATCTCGAGGAACAATTGTCTCTTCAGATTGGTGGGTGAGGAACCCTTACGAGTCTAGGCATTGATGCAATAAAGCAGTGCAGAAGCCCACAGACTTTGTAAACCATTATGCCTCACACCAGGGAATGTTTGGTATACTACTATGCATCAATGGATGGCTCAGATGTTCTAAAATAAAGACTTAAGCTGGGAAAACACTTCACTTAGGGGCAAGGACAACTGAAGAAATGGGGAACCCATGACGGTACTCTGGGGAACTCCTCGGTTCCTGGGAACTCGGCTTGGGAACTGATGCCCTAACGAAAACCAACATGCCTACTACGGGTTTTAACAAGTCGTTATTCACTGGCTGTCCAGTGGTGTTGTGCGAATATTCAAATTTTCAAATAGTGGTTTTGAATAAAAACCCATCCTTTGGGAATGATTATCTACGTTAATGCGAATAGCATCAAACGGTGCGGAGTTATGCGCGTTCGTCAGGTGGCCGGCACACTCTAGATACGCCAGCCCACTCTTGAGGCGATTCTAAATTTGTTGACACTTTCACAGCCCTGCGCACGATCTCCGCAGCCCAGCACGTGCGTTTGTGTCACTTAGAAGGCGAGCAAAGCACGCGCCATACGCACAAACACTCAAAATGGTACCGACCAGACTTTCTGGCGTCTCAGCTAGTCTCAACTCAACGGTACTCTAAACGGTTGTTTATATCTTTACTATAGGACGCGCTTACAGCGCTGTCACAGCTACCGGTGCGCGCGCGTTCCATGCACGAGGGCTCATTCCGCTCTCGTGAGGCTGAGCACGGCGCTAGAGCGCCCTCTCCCGAGCGCGGGAGAGGGTGAGCTAGAGGCAGTGGCTGAGCCTCACGAGAGCGGAATGAGCCCTCGTGCATGGAACGCGCGCGCACCGGTAGCTGTGACAGCGCTGCAAAGCGCGTCCTATGGTAAAGATATAAACAAGTGTTTAGAGTGCGTTGAATGACTGCCTTCATAGCTCTGTGGTTAGCGCGTCTGCCTGCTGATCAAAGGGTCAACGGTTCGAATCCCAGCCGGCGCCGGTCTTTTTTATTTATTTATCGACCCGCGGCGTAAGAGGTTAGATAGCCAGATAGATAGATAGATAGATAGATAGATAGATACATAGACGAAAAGTGCGTGAAGTATCCAAAGAATGCTATTCGCATTAAAAAACTTGAGGACGCTTTAAGCTTCGCCTTTAAGAGTGGAATGCGAGCAGTTTATCGGGCCCCTTCAGCATCGCCTTCATTGCACCGTGCAAGTGTGCTCTGGCAGTAGTCCTGCTAGTAGCACCTCTGCCTGCAACCAAACTTGAAATCAAATCCCATCTAAAATTCTTACAAATTCTTATTTAATTAATGCAAATGAATCACTTTATAAAGTGAAATTATTTGAGACATGCAGCGACCTTTAATTTGCATTACATCTCCTGTTTTTTAATGCGAATAGCATTCTTTGGATACTTCACGCACTTTTCGTCTATCTATGTATCTATCTATCTGGCTATCTAACCTCTTACGCCGCGGGTCGATAAATAAATAAAAAAGACCGGCGCCGGCTGGGATTCGAACCGCTGACCCTTTGATCAGCAGGCAGACGCGCTAACCACAGAGCTATGAAGGCAGTCATTCAACGCATTTAAACGGTTGTTTATATCTTACCATAGGACGCGCCACAGCGCTGTCACAGCTAGCCGGTGCGCGCGCTGCTCCATGCACGAGGGCTCATCTCCGCTCTCGTGAGGCGTGAGCACGGCCGCTAGCTCACCCTCTCCCGCGCTCGGGAGAGGGTGATGTAGCGGCCAGTGCTCAGCCTCACGAGAGCGGAATGAGCCCTCGTGCATGGAACGCGCGCGCACCGGTAGCTGTGACAGCGCTGTAAAGCGCGTCCTATGGTAAAGATATAAACAACCGTTTAGAGTACCGTTGGTTGAGACTAGCTGAGACGCCAGAAAGTCTGGTCGGTACCATTTTGAGTGTTTGTGCGTATGGCGCGTGCTTTGCTCGCCTTCCTAAGTGACACAAACGCACGTGCTGGGCTGCGGAGATCGTGCGCAGGGCTGTGAAAGTGTCAACAAATTTAGAATCGCCTCAAGAGTGGGCTGGCGTATCTAGAGTGTGCCGGCCACCTGACGAACGCGCATAACTCCGCACCGTTTGATGCTATTCGCATTAACGTAGATAATCATTCCCAAAGGATGGGTTCTGCTGATTTTTTTAATCTTTTTCATTCCATGCATGACGTCACGTTTCACGTGAGCGTTGTGGGTTTGAAATTTCTGCGCAAGGTCATGTGCCTGTGACATCAGGACCCTATCAACCAATCAGGATTTTCCCGTCATGCTACCGACACCGGCTTTTCTGCAACATGAGCTCCAGTAACACTGTCACATTAATCAACTTTCGATTTTAGCTTCGAGGTGAACTGTGATATTTATATTTTTCTAAGTGTTGATCGCGGCAGGTTAGCCTCGTTGAGTGCCAGTGTACCGCGGGAGAGGCAACACTTGCGCAGCTCACTTCTGCGGGTGCTGCTTTTCCTCAGTGCACCGGTGCTCGGTAAGAAGCACACTCATTGAGGCTAAAACGCCGCAATCAACACTGTGAAAAGTGCAAATATTGCAGCCGTGTGCTTAGGAGGAAAGCACCTTTTCAAGAGGGATGGTGCACAGCGCGTCTGGTGTATTTATGAAGAAACGGAAACTTTGTGAATGTCGATATCCACGTTTCAGTAAAAGTTTTAAAATTAAACTGACTATTAAACATGTATTATTGTTAGGCACAGATGCCCCGACAACCTGCATTAATAATTTGTGACTGGAGAAAAGAGTATTTTTGTATATAGCAAGAATATTTATAAATCCCCTCGATTACGTGCAGGTGAGCATCTCATAGATTTATTTTATGTCAAATGCGTCGTTTACTTACCAACCCAATGTAGGCATTGAAATTTCTGAGGCCACAGTCGCTAATTATAGTTAGATTAAAATTAATTTCGCTTAGAAATGGAAAAGTGAAAGCTTGGGAACAACCTTCTCGAGTTCAGGTGGGTTTTCGTTAAGCATGGTGCAGTAGTGAAATGCTTAGAGAAGCAATTCGATATTCTGATTCAAAAATATTCAGCCAAAACCACTAACGCTTCGAGTTTGCTTCGAACTCAAAATCAACTGTTCACACATATGACTACTATCCAGAGATCACTGTGCATACACATTGTACACACATTTTATTTTATTATCGCGGCATCAACATCGTCGACCTCGGCAATTCAGAAAGCTCAGTTGCCTCGATTTTTCCGGTCAAGCGGATGCTATGGAGTGCAGTACTCGGGGAGCATGTGGTCACCCTAGGCTCACGAGCAGCATATTCTTAGGTGAGGATTTGTTGTTTTACCTCTAGAGTTTGCCAGACCACCCACCTCCTGGTACAAGTGGTAAGCCGGGCCGAAGTCTCGGCGAAGGAAATCCGCAGCCGCATCGGCGAATCGGGACCCGTGATGGAAGTGGAGCTGCGAGGTTCAGCCGATGAAATGGCACTTGGTGGCCAGACCGACCAATCAGTCCCGGTAAGAAAGGGGACCGATCTCAGCATTAGCGCTGCAGGCGTTAACATAACCAACGTTGTGTGCTGGTCCCCCGCGTCTACTGGGTTGCTTTCCTTTGTGTACCTGGCCTCTCACGTTTAACAGATCTGTATTTGATTTGTGGTGACGATATTCCGTAGTGTGAGCAGTATGCAAAACATTGACTGTTTTGCACATTCTGTGGCACTCGTGGGTACTTAGACCAATAACGATCAGCATGTTTTTCCAATATTTTTAGATGCTGTCTTCCTTTTTATTTGGCTTTCCTGGTTTTAGATGAGCCTCTCGTTCTTGTTAGTTGTGTTTTAGAATGTCTTAAAAAGAAAACTGGCCATATACAGCTCTAACACTATGTCCCTTCTTCTACCTTATATCATTTTAAATCACATAACTCCCACAAATGTCACTTTCACCTTATGTACCATGTACTCTATCTTGGCCTTACCATACTTCTGTTTCCCAGCACAGTGCACAAATGCACAGAGAAAAGTTCCTTGGTATAAGGAACTGAAAGACAGGGTACTAAAAAATTGATCCTTTGAAGAGCGTCAGATGAGCAGCCAAGTTAGTGAGTCGTTATGTATAAGAACCTAGAAACGTTTAACTCTTGCCTTTTCCATTTGTATTAGTTGCAGGAATCAACTTCCGTATTTGTCGTTTTCTCGCTTACCTCGCAGGTGACACGGTCTTCCCCACCACGGGTCCTCCAGGAAGACCTCCCCGCCGTCCTCACCTTTGGGTCGCTCCCTCCGCTTCGCATCCCTGTCCGTCGCCAAATTCTGCCTTATCATCTGCGACGAGAGCAACGACTACCGCACAAGCGACCCCCAAGACCACCGACCGACCGAACTCATCCGCCTCAGCCTAGACTCCCTCTCCTGCGTAGTCCGCCCCCGCGCAACACATACAACTCCCCGCCACCCGCCGCGAACCCCAGAGGCGGCGACCGCAGCCAGCGTCGTCTACGACCTGTTTGCGTTTGTGGGCGGTCTCCAACTCGGACAACCAATTGGCCGGCGGCGAGGTCTCGGACGAGGTCTTCGACTTCCCGGTCAGTCCTGGTGCCGCAGGAAGACTCGGCGCCCACGCAGGGCTGCCAGGACGCGGTGGCGTCCGTGACGCTCTCGCTGGAACTGCAACCCGGCGGACGCGCTGCGGTCGACTCGCTCGTGGTCAAGCTCCGCCCCCTCTCCCTCTTCGTCGAAGACACCCTCCTCTACCGGGTGGCACGGATGGCCAGCTTCCTTCGCCCAGTGTGGTGTCGCGTGCCAATCGCGGCCGACACAGGCGACCGGCGGCTGTCGGCGGAGGTGGCGGAGTCGTCGCTGGCGCTGGTGCGGACAGTGCCCGTGAGGGAGCTGGTGCTGGAGCCGCTGATGGTGCGCTTGAGCGTGCACGCATCGCTGAAGCTGTTCCTGTCGCTCAACGGGACACCGCTGAGCTTCGCACGGTTCAGCCGGACTAACCTGGTGACGGGGTGCTACCAGCTCGGGCAGCTGCTGACGCGGCACTATGTCACAGGGGCCTTGTTCCGAGCGAGGTGAGTGGTTTAATGGGATTCTTGGCTGCAGGTGGTGAGACAAGACTCCAAAAGGATCTTGTCTCTTATTTTAAAGCAATAGCTTTATAGGCCCAACCGCGCTCAAGGTCATGTCCTCGTCATCAAGATCACGCATCATGATCATGTCCCCATGGCTAAAGTGCAAGGTCACGTAATGCCCATGGCTGAAGTGCAAGGTCGCATAATCAAAGTCACGTAAGTGCTGGTTGCGTAAGCTCCGTTCGCGTAAGTTCATAAGAGCTGGTAGCTGGAGCTGACGTCCTTGATGTCATCCTCGAGGTCGTCCTAGAGGTCATCTTAGAAGTTTTTGACGTCATCCTCTAGGACGTCATCCTCAATGGCGTCCTTGAGGTCGTCCTCGACGTTGTCCTAGACGCCATCCTTGAGGTCATCCTAGAGGTTGTCCTTTAGGTCGTCCTCAAGTCGTCCTAGAGGTCTGTCTTTAGTGTCGTCCTAGACGCCGTTCTTGGCGGCGTCCTCAATGTGTGCACGGCATATTACAACCATTTCATCACTGTACCATTTCCTTTCCTAATTCGTTTTCACTAACAATGTTTCTGTAAAGCTACCGCATTTCGTCGCGTTTGGTCGAATGAACGTGCTTGTAATTTTTAACACAGAGTGTGTTTTATCAGCCAATTTTCATGGAGTTCTACAACGTTTGGCTCTAACGAAAAACCGACCTGTCCCTAAGCTGTATTTGAAACGCACCACCTCGAGATTGTGAGCCAAGTGCCTTGCTGACTGAGCTATCCAGAGTCGGTGGTTGGAGCATTCATTCTAAAGCAAAGTCATTTGCGAGGTGAGCAAAAGCATGGTCGCGCATTTCACGGCCTTTCCTGGTATTTTGCTCCACCTCACGGCGAGTGTCAGAAATGAGAGTGACTCTTTGTTAGGCGCTGCCGTTGAGATCCCCTTTTCTCTTTCCTGGAAGGCCTATCACTCATTCTGTTCTTACCAGTCTTTGTCAGCACGATCAAGCTTGTATGAAATTTATCTCTATTTTTGTAAATAGGATTTGAAATCTGTTGTATTTATGGGCCAGCTCTTAGCTCTTTCAGTGTCCGTAGGATGCAGCCTCTATAGAAAATGTGACGCTGATGACATCGCGAAGTTCAAGTGACATCATCAGCGTGACATTCATAATGTGACACCATGATGTCAGGCGACACTGTGACATGTCACATGAGACTTGTGTCATGACGTTACGAGACACTCTGAAGATAAATAATGCCGTAATATCATATCATTATATCACGTGGATCTTGAGTTTGAAGCGAATATTGGTTTTGGCCGAACATTTTTTAATCGAATGTCGAACAGTTTCAACAAGCCTTTCACTACCGTGCACTATGCTTAAGCGAAAATTCAGCTGAACTCAGTGAAGGTTGTTCCCACCTTCCACTTGTCCTTTCCGAGCTCAGTTAATTTTAATATTGTCATACTTGTTAACTGTAGTATGTGAATGACAAAATTGTTGCAGCTATCCTAATGGAGGGGGTTTATAAATATGCTCGCTGTATGAAAATATTCTCTCTTCAATTTCAAGTCTCGACAAGAAAAAAAAGAAGTCGCCCCTTTGCCGTATTAGCATGGAAAAGGCAGGGTAACAGAATGTGATGTCTTAGTGTGGTGAAACTGTACATATGTGGAGACTGGATGGTGCGAAGCGGCTCTGATATGTGCAAGGTAAGCGCGTGAGTGCTCCGTGCATGTCTTATTTGTAGGTGTCATATCCTGCCATTAGAGTATAAATGCAACTTTCTCAAAGCCTGTTTGGAGTGCGAGACGCGGAAGACGGTGTTGCAAGAAACAAAACAATTAGAATGCTGCAACGCCGAGCAGAGCCCTGGCATCATGCTTGCGGAAAAGAGAACCAAACACTCGGAACTACCTCAACCCGTCGTGGCAAAGGAGTCTGCTTTTTGTTTTCTCTGCTTTTTTGCAGCAAAGCCGTTATGCGCTAGTATATGGGGAAAAAATGTGTCCGCAAATGTTAACAGAAAACTCCCCATTGGTCATGGCAAGTATGAATAAATAAAAGTAAAAAGAGGGGCGACCAGCGTCGAGTCAGTCTTCCTTGACATTATTAGATAGTGAGGTCCTGATCCCTTGTTATCTCTAGGGGGGGTTGTTCTAGGCATCGTCCTCTAGGCGTCATTCTCGAGGTCGTCCGAGACGTTGTCCAAAAAGTCGTCCTCGAAGTCGTCCCTGAGGTCATCCGAGAGGTTGTCCTCTACACGTTCTCGAGGTCGTCCTGGAAGTCATCCTCGAGGTCGTCCTAGACGTCGTCCTTGAAGTCGTCCTAGAAGTCTCTTGAGGTCGTCCGAAAGGTCGTCCTAGACGACGCCCTCAGGCGTCGTCCCCGAGGTCGTGCCAGAAGTTGTCTTTGAAGTCATCCTCAGACGTCGTCCTCGAGGTCGTCTTAGAAGTAGTCTTTGGAGGTTGTCCTAGACGTCATCCTCGCAGTTGTCCTAGAAGTCTTCCTTGAGGTCGTCCTAAAGTGTCGTCCTCCTAGGTGTCGTCCTCAAGTTGTCCTTGAGGTCGTCCTAGACGTCGTCCTCTAAGCATCGTCCTCTAGGCATCGTCCCAGATGTCGTAAGAATAACAGCTTCGCTGGTCCTCCATCCTCACGTGAAGTGGAAGGGCTCTACAATTTTTTTGTCACTCTCTCGCACTCTTTCTCTGAGGAAGCCCGGAGCACGCTTGTCTCATGGAGCAGAGCGCCGCTGTATGTGAACACATGACGTTTTACCTCCTCCGGGAGTAAACATGGAGGCACTCGAGAAAGAGGTTCAGCTGGCACTGGTGTCCAGTCAGTGAGGAGACGAGCGCTGCGTCAGCGTTCCAGCTGGCAGTCGGCCTGCCGACTTCAGCTGCCGGCACCTTACCGGATATGGTTTCGTGCCATCCATATAACACATTCTGTGTGAAACAACAAAACAAGAACAAATCGTGATCGCAGGCTGTCTAGACATCACTGTCTAACACATACTCTGGCTTAATCATAACAGGTTAGCTCCGTTCAGTGCGCTTCTCACTGAGCACCTGTGCAATGCAAGAAAGCAATGCCCGCCAGCTCCGTGGGTGTTGTTTCCCTGCGGTGCACAAGTGCTTAGTGGGAAGCACACTCAATGGGGCTAACTCGCCGCTATCAACACTCGAAAAGTATGAATATCGCAGTTCATCTTAAAGCGAACATTCAATATTTGCTCAACACTAGATTTGACTTTACGTTGTAGTTCCACATAATGGCACTGTCATCGCTGACACTGCAATATAGCAGTGACGTCACGTGACTCACTACAGCATGACATCGCGACGTCACGTAAGAGACTGATGACATCACGTGGCATCACTTGACATGCTGACGACGTCATGTAACACACTGATGACAGCACTTGATATGCTGATGACGCCACATGACTGCCATCCACTAAATTAAATGGGAAAAGCACTCAACATACATTGATCAACCAAAACATTATAACCACCCACCTAATTACCTTTGGCACTCAAAACGAACGCAACCTATCTTGACATGGTGAGTGCCTCGAGTATGATTGTATCAGATTTGTAAGCAAAGGTTGCAGAATTCCTGTATATTACGAGGTGTAGGGGTGGTCACGATGTTTTGGCTGGTCAGTGTATTTCTGAGTTCACACATGGGATCAAGTTGTTTTTGGAGACTCTCTTATGTGTGTGCATCTCCTGCCCCTGCAGGCTGGGTGGTGGGCTCCCTGGACCTGCTGGGCAACCCGACGGGCCTGGTGCGGGCGCTGGGCTCGGGGGTCTCTGCCCTGGTGGTGCTACCTTACCGGGCTTGGTGCAGGGCCGCCCCTGGGCCTTCCTCATGGGCGTCTCGCACGGCACTTCCACCATGCTGCGACACATCTCTTCCGGTGAGGAACCCTCTTCCTCTTCCCCACGGCGTTGTTAAAGCAGCACAATAGTTTCCGAACTGCTAAACCATGCTTCTATACTTGCTTCACGACGAGCGTGAGCAAAAAGAAGCTACAAGAACGAGCACAACGCTTCGAGCGAGCCTCTTTATGCTCACTAGTGAAGCGAAAGCGTCAATCTAAACAACGTAGTCGGGCCAGTAGCATCGGCTTCGCTCCCACTTATGATTAAACAGTGTATAGTCATTGTGGTCACTGGCAAAATGAGAATGGCAGGAAGATTTTTCAGTTGTTCCACTGCCACTTTTTACCTCTGACAATGCTTCGGCATCTTGTGAGCATTGGGCGTGCACGCCGCATCCAAAGCACAGCAGAAGACAATGAACGCGTGCTAGAGGGCGTGGCATCATAAGAGGACGCCATTTACATCCTATCAGTGACTGGAGTGATTTGTTATCAAAATGGTGCCGGTGCCAAACGAAAGCATTGTGTGCGGCTTATAAGCAGAAGCATGCGCACGTCCACGTGTCCTACTTCTGTGTGCCTCTCACTGTTGACTCTTCCTGTATCAAGCAGCACAATAGCTGTTGGACTGCAAAACTGTGATCCTAGTCACTAGCTTCGGATAAGTGTGCTTGTCTATGTGTCCTTCTAGCAGTGATGCAAACAGCACTATGAACAAAGACAAGTAAAAGCAAGCAGGACAAGTGCCAACTAGCAACTGACATTTTAATGCACACAAAAAAGACAAGGAGGACGTAAATAGTTTAATCTTATAGCACTTACCGTATTTACTACGCAGAATGAACGCACTTTTTTCCCGAAAAATCGAGGCAAAGTTGGAAGGTGCGTTCATTACGCGAGGTAAAATTTTTGCGTCCGTATTTACTCGCATAATGAACGGACCTTTATCCCGCAAAATCGACATAACTTCTTATCTCTTGCGCGGCGCGCGGTGACTCCAAAGCCAAACTGCGATAAGCAAAAAAAAAAATGCCCCTCTCCATGTTTTTTTTCTTTCTTGCTTCCGTGTTTTTTTGTTTTGTTTTTTTCCCGCTTTTCGTAAGTTGTTTTGTTTGCCCACGCTGCCCATGCTTTCGCGACCTCGCTGCACCAGGATAGAAAAGTGCGTTCATTTCGAGGGCTTCTGCTCGGAGGAGGCTAGGCAGACTTTTCTTCTTATCTCCTTGCGCGCGCGCGCGACTCCCGAAACCAAACTGCGTCGTGCGAAAAAAGAAAAAAAGCTCCTCTTATGTTTTTTTTTCTTTTAATTTTGTGGATTTTTTTTTTGTCCTCTTCGCAAGCTGTTTTGCTTTGCTTAGGCGAGGGCTTCACCGCTTCTCTTCCTATCTTCTTGTGCGCGCGCGAACCCCAAAACCAAACTGCGCTGTGGAAAAAAAAAAATTTTTTATATATTTTGTGATTTTTTTCTGCCGCCTTTCGCAAGCTGTTTTGTTTCGCTTTGTTTAGGCGAGGGCTTTCAACTCCTTGCGTCGCGCAACCTAAAATCCAAACTGCGCTGTGCAAAAAAAAATCTTTTTTATGTTTTTTTTTGCTTCCGTTGGATCTTTTTATATTTTTAACGCCTTTTACAAGGCGTTTTGTTCGCTCACGCTGCCCATGCATTCGCGACCTCGCTGCACCAGGATAAAAAAGTGCGTTCATTTCGCGTGCGTGGAGGGAGGGCGTCAAAATTTTGACGTCCGAGTTAGGGGTGCGCTTATTACGCGAGTGAAAAAAAAGTCAAAATTTTGAGAGCCGACTTGGGGGGTGCGTTCATTACGCGAGTGCGTTCACTGTGCGAGTAAATACGGTATATAGCAACATGTAGCAAAAACTGCCGCCACCTAGTGGGTAGGACTTCAAGCAGACGAATGCATACCAGAAACGATGTAGCTAAAGTTGAAAATACTGGAAGATGCACCACTGTATAACGTGCACTGCATGACGTGTTAGAATGTCTGAAACATTCCAGATGCCGTGAGAGTGTCTGCTGCAGCGGTGTGCGTGCGTGTGTATGTGCAGGTGCCCTGAGCTCGGTGACCCAGCTGGCCACTAGCGTGTCACGGAACTTGGACCGCCTCTCTTTGGATCCGGAGCACCTGGCGTGGAAAGAGTCGCTCCGGACCGGACTTTCCGCCGGTCTCGGGCAAGGACTGTCCACACTGGGCATCAGTCTCCTGGGTTGGTAGTTTCTCTCCCTCCATCGTCCTCCCATAGATCTCATAGAAAACAAATTACTTTTAACAAAAACTCTACAGCAGGGAGACAGCACGTCCGGTAGGTTTTCTTTATGACGACTTTGTAAACATTTTGCGAGCAGCAAAGTGTTAATTGTCTCGTACCATCATTTATGATCTTATACACTCTGAGTGTTTATTTCTGAGGTGGAGGCTTCGCTCTAGTGACTGTTACAAGCTGTCCGCCGCCATTTCTGGATCCGAGCGTGTCTTTGAAAGGTAGAAGTTCTTGCACGATTTTGCCACGATTGCAATTCTCCAATGAGAAAAAAATTCATTCGACATTTTTACTCTTTATTCGGGGCAGAAAAGTGGATGCTAAACAGTGCAAGCACATTGTAAATATAATAACCTCAATCAAAAAAAAAAAAAAGAAGAAAGAAATTTACGGAGGATGAAGACAGATGAAAGAACAGTTTGAAAGAAAAAAAATACTGAGGATGAAGACAGATAAAAGAGCAGTTGTTTGTCTTCATTATGTTTTTATTCCCTCAAACTGAAGTAAGCGAATTAAATATGTCAAGCAATACAGTTTGCAGCCATGTTTCTTTATCTAATCTTGTTGTGACACTCAGCTTAGGAAGATTTTATGATAGTAATCGAGACACGAGAACCATTGCTCTGGAAGAATTATAAATTCTCCGACGTGGATTTTAATACCCTGGCATAACCACTTTGCATTGTTGTGATTAGAGGCAATGTAAAATCTGCTTTTTTTTTTCACAGGTGCAGTGGCAGGTATTGTGGACCATCCGATGCAGGCGTTGATTCATGAAGAGAGCCGTGGCCCCACGGGCTTTGTCAAGGGCCTGGGTCGCGGTCTGGTGGGCGCTGCTGCTAAGCTCCATCAGTGGTGCGGCTGAACTGGTGGCCCAGACAGGCAAAGGTGATAGCACTGTGCTCTCGCTCTCTCAATGGCCATGTTGGCAACCCACACTTACTCAATACGAGCAAGATCGACATTGAATTTCGGTGTTTGTTAGAGGGCACCATACATAGCCACAGGTCTGTTCAATTAGCTTTAACAGGTTTGGAACTACTTGACGCAATTCTAAAACTGGTGCATTCGATTCGAACAGGAGTTGCAGCTACTAACACCGCTTTCTTGCTGCCCGACCCTTGCACTTTTCTGAACTTTCTATGATTTGGTTAAGAACTTTGCGATGTAAAACAAGTACTAACAGGTTATAAATACCTCTTGTTTGAATGAGTTTGTTGTGCCACAGCAGCGTGTGAATCCTAATTGTGGGACACAAGCTGAAAAAAAAAAAAAAACATTTTCATCTTTTGCACAGTTAATGTTAGGAATTTTAGTACTATGATAATTGAACAACAAAAATATGCATGCGGGAAAATTGTCAGCTTGCTTCATCTTGTCTTGTTGCCATTCTTGACAGTCACTTTACGGTTGGCATTGAATACTGTAAACAAATTAATTTCCACAAGGACCTAATTTTCGCAAATTTCGTGAATTGCCTACAATTCGCAAAAGACAAGCCCGCAAACAATTTCGGTAAAATGTAAACACATTGGAATCTATTTTAAATCCCACCGCGTCGTGCAAATTAGAACCTGCAAATTATTCCAATACTTCAGCTTTGACCTAAATCGCTGAAATATTGAGCCCACGAAAAATAACTCATTTACAGTACTCTTTTTGGAAATTCTGCACTGTACAGCCGACGTAGCAGTGAGAAAACGGTGTCTTTGCACATCATCCGATGTCTACTGGCAAAGTTTTTCTTGGCTAGTAGATTCATTTATAATTACCGTAAAATACCAGGCAAGTGCCTATGCAAAAGTGGAGATTACCACAAAAAAATGGGGATGGGCGCTTGTTTGGTTCAAGAGCAGAAAAGCAGAAGGGGCACGCGTTCATAAGGTAGGCCCATGTTTGGTCTGACGGAAGAGTATAGGAGCAGCACAGGGGTGTGGCGGAACTTTTCATTTCTAAAGCGGTCGCGCAGCTCTTGTCAAGCGTGCTTTGTGCCAGCGCGCTTGTGTCAAGCTTTACTGCTTTGCACCGACACATGCGCATAAAACTTCGCTGCTTCGCATATGCTTTTCGAAGAGTCAGCCAACATGGAGGAGCAGCTCAATTAGCTCGTTTGGCTCAGAAGTTTGCCGGGGTGGGCTCGCAATACGTTCTTCACCTATACTTAAAATGTTTCAAAAGTAGGTGGTGGACGCTTATTGCGACATAGGCACACGACAAGTATTTCCTGGTATCAGATTTCTCTCGATTAGTAGACAAACTCTCGTAATCAAGTTTCTCTTGATCGGTGGAGAGTTCTGCATCACCGATGGCTCCTTCTCTGCAGGCATTCTGCAGGGCACTGGGTGGGGCGAGTGTTCCAGGAGGCGGCACCAGGCCCAACCGTCCCGGGACGGTCCCAGCTCGGAGGCACGACTCAGGGCCTCACTGTCGGGTCAGGAGCTGTTGCTGGCGCTGCGGGTAGAGCTCCTGCAGGACGGCAACGCAAGCCAGCCGTTGGTGCTCGTTCTCACCTGGCAGGTGGGTGAAACATCGCGTCGACACCGTGGGGCATCCCAAAGTGGGGCATCCCAAAGTCGGCACGAGAAACAAAGTGCGGTCGGCAACCGAGGCAATTACTATAGACCGTGCTAATAATCGCCTTCTCCGTGTCGCCGTCTCTATCCACCGGGCCGTGGAACGCGTTACGAGCATGCGCCATAGCCCTCTTCCACGAAATGTCGGATGCCATGCATGCATCTATGGTGGAGTGACTCGGCATTTTAATGCGAATAGTATTCTTTGGATACTTCACGCACTTTTCGTCTATGTATCTATCTGGCTATCTAACCTCTTACGCCGCGGGTCGATAAATAAATAAAAAGGACCGGCGCCGGCTGGGATTCGAACCGTTGACCCTTTGATCAGCAGGCAGACGCGCTAACCACAGAGCTATGAAGGCAGTCATTCAACGCATTCTAAACGGTTGTTTATATCTTGACCATAGGACGCGCTTACAGCGCTGTCACAGCTCGGTGCGCAGCCGCTCCATGCACGAGGGCTCATTCCGCTCTCGTGAGGCTGAGCACGGCCGCTAGCTCACCCTCTCCCGCGCTCGGGAGAGGGTGATGTAGTGGCCGTGCTCAGCCTCACGAGAGCGGAATGAGCCCTCGTGCATGGAACGCGCGCGCACCGGTAGCTGTGACAGCGCTGTAAAGCGCGTCCTATGGTAAAGATATAAACAACCGTTTAGAGTACCGTTGGTTAAGACTAGCTGAGACGCCAGAAAGTCTGGTCGGTACCATTTTGAGTGTTTGTGCGTATGGCGCGTGCTTTGCTCGCCTTCCTAAGTGACACAAACGCACGTGCTGGGCTGCAGAGATCGTGCGCAGGGCTGTGAAAGTGTCAACAAATTTAGAATCGCCTCAAGAGTGGGCTGGCGTATCTAGAGTGTGCCGGCCACCTGACGAACGCGCATAACTCCGCACCGTTTGATGCTATTCGCATTAACGTAGATAATCATTCCCAAAGGATGGGTTCTGCTGATTTTTTTTGCCTCGGCGATAATCGGGGGAGAGGTGTATACCCAACAGCTTAAGAAATGCGTGGCGGGGAGAGTTGCCAACTTCTTATCATCGCTCCGCAGCCACCGAGATTGCAACGTTAGTTGATATCTACCCCGAATCGTGAAACGTGAAGCACAAAAATAATAGGCGCGCGACAAGACGGTTGCGCTATGGTGCGGTTCATAGCGGAAGCATTTCGCATTGAACACGACCAGACTAGCATAGACATTCAGTGTGGCAGCCAACCTTAGTTTCCAAGGAACGTCGCCGCAGCCGAGCACAACGTTAGCACGAAACAAACGGGGCCAAACTCGCCAATAACTTTTTTTTACGCGAGACTCGGAAATTGCAAACACAGATCCCTTCCGTGCGCTGGCAAAAACCACCGCGATCGTCTGTATCTCGGCAGGTGTCCTCAGCCCGCCAGCAGAGCAAAGAGCAATCTGATGATAAGAGGAGCGAAAAATACTTTCGCGTAGATCTAATCACTCACCGACACCAATAAATGTCGTCTCATAGTGATTTCCGGACTGTTGAGCATGCAAACGCTTCACAGAAACACATTCTCGCCCGGATAAACGAGGAACACGGCCGTTGCCGCCGTTGCCGCTCACGACGGCCGCTTACAACCAAACCCGAGCTCCGAGTAACTCCTGCTGGTTGGACAATGTGGAAACACATACAGAGCATTGCTGGACGTGGGTAGGTTTTGAATTCCAAGATACGAAACCTTTACTCCAGAGTGAAATCGAGAAACGCAACCGCGGAAAGGCACAGGTGCAGCCAAGACGCCACGGGCGTGCAGGAGATGTCTGACAGTGTAGGGCTTCTCTATGCGACGCGGATGCTTTCTACAGTGGCGCCACCAACCAGCTTCCGAGGCAGAGCGATGCGCCCCTTATAGGCGTGGTGTGCTCCCGTTAGTATGAGCAGTCAATAGCCCAAGGGACAAGATCGCTACATGTGTTAGCTGTAACGTTGCAAATGCAACGGGAGCGAAATTGTTTGGGCCACTCCCACCTGATAGGGAGACCCATTTCGGCAGCCATTTATCACGTGAAGTGCACGAGCTTTCGTATGAAAATAGTACACCGCATCCCATAAAAAACGAACGTTTCAAAAGATATCAATACTAGCGATTAGCGAGCAAAACAAATGTGGGGGATTGGCACTTGCTCGCATTTTACTACTTGTGCATTACCATTAATGAACATATTCCACCATCGAGTTTACGTGGCACACACGGAAATTCTGTCACACTAACATGCAACATTTAAAGGTTGCTCTGCTGCTCAACATGCCATTGTATATGACTAAACTAGTACTAAGCCAAATATATTAGTACATGAAAAATTAATTTTGGTGAAAAGGTTTGAAACTTTTAGTTCTCATCCTTACCATCTTTTTAAACCGAAAATTTCTACTGGAAACACTGCGTGAAATGATTGCCATCAAAGCTCACTTCAGCACTCGCTGAGCAGTACGACGAAAAACATGCAGTTACTACAGTCGACTTGCATTATTTCGACCTCGGTTAATTGACTTATCGGTTAATTCGACCCTGTTCAAAGGTTCCGGCAAAAGCCCACACATTTCTATAGAAAAAGAAAATTGTTATTTCGATCTTGAAACATAAAATATTGGTTAAAGGGGCCAGTACAACTATATTCGCTTGGAATGTTTTCCACTTTGCACCAAGCTTACAGGCACTAGTGGGACCCAAGTATACCCGCGATGCTATGCCACTGATCAAGAAACTCCTTTGTTGCGGTGTAATTTCAAGGACAAAGCGAGCGTTTCTTTCAATCACTCCTTCGCAAAACTTGATAACGTAGCTGGGGGATCGCAGTATTCCCCAGTGACAATATTTCAACGCGGCTCGTAGATTGGACCCAAGCACTGTGTGAGCACTCAATCTGGGCTCGGGATAGTCAATAGCTGGACAAGCATTGGGGTCGTGGCCCGCACCCAATCGTTGCGATGACGACAATAGCCGAACCATAACAATGTCTGGAACTCAGCGCGTGTCCTGTACTTTGCCAACCTCAACGAGTGGCTATGATCAACATGGGCGGCATATAATCGGCTCCAGATCACATGGTTGCTTGTTCTGGCTGCGAGTTGAGGGGTGAACACTGCTCGTTTTCTTTATTTTTTCTGCGACTCCTATTGCGTCTGGTGAAAAACGAACCCGTGTTTCATAGGTCATTAACGTCGGGGATTCATTCTAAAGGCTGGACTCCATGGGACAAATATGCTGCGAAAAAGCGATGAATTTGGCACGGCGGCTTTTGCTCTGCGCATGGCATCAGCACTGTGGCTGCTACGTCGCGCACAAAGCGAGCGTGCTGTCAAGCGACGTTCGTCAGTTATTCATCGCATAATTCGCTCCATGGAGTTCAGCCTTAAGCAATATTGCGTGCGTGACGCACGAAAAACGGACGTTTTTTTGTTTTGTTTTTTTAATTACGCGGTGGGCAAGTTACTTATTTATTATTTATTAGATACTGCAGACCACACGTGGTCCAAGCAGGTTACAAGTGCAATCAGCCTCCCCATCAACGAAAAAACCCATTTTCAAATTTTGAAGCACGCGCCGAATCGCGAAGAGAGAAAAAGAGGGCACATGTTGAGACTGGGGACCACTGCCGGGGCTCAACATGAAACAACCATTGCAACACCGTTGTGGAGCAGCGAGTACTGCTCTGCAGTGGTGTTGCAATGGTTGCTGGCGGCGGCAGCGCGGCGCACACAATCAAAACAACTAGTGATGGGACGAATCACCGGAGATTCGGATTCGGACAGATTCGGAAATTTCCGAACTTCCCGCGACGAATATTCGGCAGATTCGGAGATTCGTCCGATTCGTCGCTGGTTGAAGACGGCAGCGTGAACCTTGTCGTAAAGCTCGCGAACGCGGTCAGTTGTGTTTCCTTTTAGGTACTGTTACTGCATATAACCAGATTTCGTCTTGTATTTTCAACGTATGGTATGTACTGTACTGTCATTCTAAACCCTGGCACACGCCCAGATCCAGCTGAGCTGATCGGTGTGGGTTGACGTAGGCCTAACCAATGCACGGTCTTGGTTTTTGTGCGGTTTCGCGGTGATCGGTAAAATGTAGCGAAATGCTGCGTATTATACATAATGTGGCGCAACGCACAATAAATATATTCAGGCAAGGAAATGATTCGTCTCCTCCTCTAGAGCTGCGTATGTCTGTACCTGTAAGGCGCGAGAGCGAGATGAATGTTGCTCGTCACAACTTCGACCGCGTACCGGCACCGGTGGAGCCTTCTCCGTTCTCGGCAGCAAGTTTTGTGTATTTGAACTTTATTTGATGAAAAAGAAACACAACACAGGTGTGTCCAACGCGGAAACAAACACTAACTAAATCGGATATCATTAACCAGAAAGGTACAAATGTAGTACAGGAGACTGTAATAGTACGGCGCAAGGAGTTTCAGGATGTTTCCCGTGTTCCGATAACAATACCTCAGTGGACACACGTTGAAGATAATCGAATCGAACATACTCACTTGTGTGGTGTGTGCCACTATGACCGTAATTATGGACATGAAATGTGTCAATGCCGAACAGCACGTACGGCATCTATCTCTTGCTGCGATGAAAACAAGCACTTGTATTTCCACGTGCACCTAGCATGCCTATTTTAGTCGTAATCCGAAACCGAAACCAATTTTCCCGTGATGTCTGGCTACCGTTCTCAACAAACATCCAAAATAATATAAACAAAGCGAAACATTTTATTTATTACTATGATATTATATTACAATGTTATTTTGTGCACTTCGTAGAATTTAGTGAAGTTAATATCACGAAAAGTTGAAACACTTATCAACGTGATCTGGCAACCATGGCAACGCTCCGAATCTTTCCGAACTTTTCCGAATCGCTTGAGATTCGTCTACTCTTCCGAATCTTTCCGAATCTCCAGATTCGGCTCCGAATCTCGATTCGGATAAAGATTCGTCCCATCACTAAAAACAACCATTGTAATACCGCTGCCAAGCAGCGAGCGCTGCTCTGGAGCAGTGTTACAATCGTGGCAGCGGCGGCGGCGCCGGCTGCCGGTCACCGCTAGCGCTGCCACACAGAACGGGCAGAGGACATACACTGCTGCTGCTACTGCTGTGCGGCGGTTCATTATAAAAATATTTTAACTTTACTTCCAGGTAATTTGACCCAATTTCGCACGTCCCGTGAATGTCTAATTAACGGGAGTCGACTTATTTTAATGCTGTGCGAATATTCAAATTTTTTAATAGTAGTTTCGAATAACACGTTATTCAACAT
>JAZHYW010061444.1:0-23736 GCA_037355805.1 Ixodes ricinus
AAGTTTTTACAGGAAGAGTTGCATTCCTTGGATATTTCTGTGAGGAAAAATGCGGGGCTGCTAAACACGTCTGTAAAAAAATTTGATATTGTTACATAGGCAGGCACCGATTTTTCTGGATAAATTTGAAGCCAGCCTCAGAATTTCGGGACATCTCATAGTTTTATTTTTTGTTCTTGCCAATCAGGAGCCATTCTGCCTGGGACTGACAGACTGAGGTACCTCCATCATGCCTGTCTCTGTGGACACCACGGTCCCTTCAGAGGAAGCAGTCCTCCAGCCCACTTCACAGTGAGCAGCTGTTGGTCGGAAAGCCGATTCCGGCTCCATCCTTTGTCGTGTCAAAATTTTTCACTGAGTTTGGCAGGCGAGGGAATCATCCTTTCCTTCAAACTGAGTCCCAAATGAAGACTGGATTACCTTTCACTTGAGGGCACACGTACTGGAAATATTGCTGTCAAATGACCAACTGCGGTCTGCTGCCTTGAATAACGCACCAGAGAAGCACAAATAAATAAATGAAGAAGGCCCAAAAACAGATGAAGGCAGAAAAGACTTGATGTCGAAAGACTTCACCAGCAAAACGGCGTGGGAAGAAAAAAAAATAAAATAGCGGTATGTAGTAAAATAGGTATGTTTAGCGCCTGCAGTGCCAGAGATCGCATATACCAGTTCACCTGGCAAAGCGGCCTGGCAAGACGGTTTATCAGACCAGCAATCACCTTGTAGCACTTCACGCCAGAATCATACCAGGAATAAATGGTTTAGCCCTGGTTATCCTGTAATTCATTTTGTAGAACTTAGCGTTAATATTGTTTTTATCATTAACCACTTCGGTCTGCTGTCCAGCACCACAATGACTTCAGGTTGCCATACAGACGCATCGGCTACCGGTTTCACCAACCAGACGCGCATCTGCCCAGACCGCTACGGCAGCCGTTTATAGCCGCCTGACCTTACCGCCACGGTAGTTCTCACCAACTCGCGCTTGTAGTTTTATTAGTGCCTTCAGCAGTTTGTCGGCGTAACGTACTTTCTGCCCACTGCAATCATCCAGGTCAGCTCCACACCATCATACTGGCGTTGGCGGCATTCATCCACGACATCCAGCACTGGTTTGCAGAGCAGGTTGCTGGCGTGAGCCCTTTTCTGCCCGACGGTCAGCCATAAGGTTTGCCAACCTTACAGCAGGTCCAGCAGCGAAATATAGTCGATGTCAGTAACATCACGGCATCAATATAGTATTGGCAAAATACAGTCAATGCGGCGATTTTTTTTGGAAGATAGCCAACAATATACCCATCATCATACCAGCTCTTCATCCATCACCGAGAATATGCAGACGGCGTCCGGCATCGCCAGCGCCAGCGCCAGACGACAACGATGCGCCACATCCGCCAGACGATACCGACGGGCGATGGCGTTGAGAAGACAACGCACGCCATAAACATTGCCACCGTCACCACATGGGTGTACTGAATGTGCACAGAAACCAGATTCGCAAGAAGTGAAGTTTCTGTACATCCGCCATGCCGACAACAGCACCGCCGCAGCGGTGCGAAGTCAGAGCGGCGTGTTGGTGCATAGAGCTGTTCCACTTCCGGATGGTGCCTGTGCTCCATTAGACAAGTCATCTTTAATCCTTTTCTCGCCTGCTAGAATCTCAAAACGGTTCTCTAGTCTGGGGACGCATGCAGAAACAGCAGCTGACTCAGACACCCCATGAGGCCCCGTGTCCGGGCAACCTCCTGCGCCTCCGCGACTCCTTTTTTTTCCTCTACGCAGGAGCTCTGGACTGGGTCCAAAGAAATGGCGGGGCAGTGCCACTTGCAGCCCGGGGATCGGCACGGACGAGACACGGTGCCGCTCCTTCTGGAACGGCGACGACGAGGCCGACGACCGGGACACAGGGCGCTTCACCTGAGCCTCGCTTTGGCCGGCGACGGACGGCAAACGCTGAGCAGCTGCGGCAGCCCATGGAGCTTTCCCGTCGGCTTGGACGGCGCCGCGCGGACGCATGCCGCACCACGTCGGCTCCCAGGGTGGCCGGGGCGCTGCACACCACGGTGCCGCTCGTGGTCACGTGTCACACGAGGGGTGGCACCATCTATGCGGTGGTGGCACGCGACGCCAACCCGCTCCTACACATCTCCAACGCCACTTGCGCCACATTGGCATTTGCGGAGAGCGGAGAGGCAACCGAGGGGAACGCGAGGTGCGTCCCGCTTTGCTCTGGTTCCTTTGGAATAAATGCGGCACAAAAGTGACAAGGGCAAGTAGAAGAAGACGGGACAAGCACTACGCTGTGGTTATTCTCCTTCTACTAGTCCTTGTGGTTTCTGTGCTTTGTTTATTTCAATATGTGTGTAACCGTGTAGCCCTCCAGTTGTTGAAGGGAGCTCGCTTATCGTTCCTTCTATTCTTGGATGCGGGCTGGAGAGGAAGTTCTGTCCTGAGCTTGTCTTGCAGGCTCGAAATTTATTTGGTTGTGGCCGCTGTGGGTACGTTACGATGTAAAAATGGCATTCAGATCGTCAAGCTGATGCTTGATGCTTTGATCAAACTGAAACTTGATAGCTGCCAATGATATTACAATCTGACTTATACATCGGGTTTTGATATTTGCTGACTTTCTTCCATTGAATGTGATGAATTGTCTGTGTGGGCTTCAGTGAGAAAGTAACAGGCATCATTCATAAACAGTATCGCTAATGCTTAGGCAAATATTATGTATCGATGTAATTTACGACCACCTTACACCAATCCTTTATTGCATACCAAAACCTTGTTCGTGATCGTGATAGGCTACTCTAAGATTAAAGCTGATTTTCTTTTTTTCCTATGATGTGGGCAACTACACCTGTGATGATTCTTTTGTTATACAGGCTAAAGTAATTGGGTTGTGTACATGTTTATACTGGCGGGAAGTTAGTAGTTCGCATCAATGAGCATCTAGTGTTTTCATTGTGATGAGAAATTTAGCCAGTGCAGTACCACCGCTAGCCCAGGGGTCTTTAACCTGCATCACGCAGTAGTGATGCAAGACCGCATGCAGGTACGATGCTCATCCAGATAGAAATCGAACGGGGCGGAGATTGAGCCGGGATCCCCAGGCTCTGCAGCGCAAGCTTTCGCCTCCCACACTCTGGGCTGTGAGGCGCTAACACACTTCGGCCAACGGGGTCCCAATGTCCAGGGTCCCTGATGCTGTGGTCGGTGCCTCCGGGCTGCCTCGGTGCACTTCACGCCGCCGAGCCTGTCGGCCCACTGCAGCGGGACGGCCCCAGGGTCCGAGCGGGGACCCCGCAACTGCTGCTGGCCTGCGTGAGGGAGGGCGGGAGCCCCTCATGTCCTGGAGCAGTCCCGCGGGCCTGCGGGACGCCGCCAACCAGTTTGTTCGCATCCCCAACCTCGGAGATGTCAGAGTTTCTGCCCGTAGGTGAGCTGCACTTCGTTGGAAGATTCGCAATCCCTGACAAGGACACTGAAATGAATTCAGAGTGACCCTGAGGCAAGTCTAGAGGGATGCTGAAGCAAGTTTAGAGAAACCCTGAAGCAGATTTAGACAAGGCCTGGAGCAAATTTGGATGGACCCTTAAGGACTCTATTATGGGAATTTTGGTGTAGAAAGCCCTAGATCTCAAACTCTTTGATCTCGAGGAACAATTGTCTCTTCGGATTGGTGGGTGAGGAACCCTTACGAGTCTAGGCATTGATGCAATAAAGCAGTGCAGGAAGCCCACAGACTTTGTAAACCATTATGCCTCACACCAGGGAATGTTTGGTATACTACTATGGCATCAATGGATGGCTCAGATGTTCTAAAATAAAGACTTAAGCTGGGAAAACACTTCACTTAGGGGCAAGGACAACTGAAGAAATGGGAACCCATGACGGTACTCTGGGGAACTCCTCGGTTCCTGGGAACTCTGGTTTGGGAACTGATGCCCTAACGAAAACCAACATGCCTACTACGGGTTTTAACAAGTCGTTATTCACTGGCTGTCCAGTGGTGTTGTGCGAATATTCAAATTTTCAAATAGTGGTTTTGAATAAAACCCATCCTTTGGGAATGATTATCTACGCTAATGCGAATAGCATCAAACGGTGCGGAGTTATGCGCGTTCGTCAGGTGGCCGGCACACTCTAGATACGCCAGCCCACTCTTGAGGCGATTCTAAATTTGCTGACACTTTCACAGCCCTGCGCACGATCTCCGCAGCCCAGCACGTGCGTTTGTGTCACTTAGGAAGGCGAGCAAAGCACGCGCCATACGCACAAACACTCAAAATGGTACCGACCAGACTTTCTGGCGTCTCAGCTAGTCTCAACCAACGGTACTCTAAACGGTTGTTTATATCTTTACCATAGGACGCGCTTTACAGCGCTGTCACAGCTACCGGTGCGCGCGCGTTCCATGCACGAGGGCTCATTCCGCTCTCGTGAGGCTGAGCACGGTCGCTACATCACCCTCTCCCGAGCGCGGGAGAGGGTGAGCTAGGGCCGTGCTCAGCCTCACGAGAGCGGAATGAGCACGCCGCGCATGGAACGCGCGCGCATGGTAAAGATATAAACAGGTGTTTAGAGTGCGTTGAATGACTGCCTTCATAGCTCTGTGGTTAGCGCGTCTGCCTGCTGATCAAAGGGTCAACGGTTCGAATCCCAGCCGGCGCCGGTCTTTTTTATTTATTTATCGACCCGCGGCGTAAGAGGTTAGATAGCCAGATAGATATGATAGATAGATAGATAGATAGATACATAGACGAAAAGTGCGTGAAGTATCCAAAGAATGCTATTCGCATTAAAAAACTTGGAGGACGCTTAAGCTCGCCTTTAAGAGTGGAATGCGATAGCGCTTATCGGCCCTTGCATCGCCTTCTCATTCACCGTGCAGTGTGCCTTGCGTGGCCTTGTGTGTAGCACCTCTGGCTCGCAACCAAACTTGCAATCAATCCCATCTAAAATTCTTTCAAATTTTTATTTAATTAATGCAATGAATCACTTTATAAAGTGAAATTATTTGAGACATGCAGCGACCTTTAATTGCATTACATCTCCTGTTTTTTAATGCGAATAGCATTCTTTGGATACTTCACACACTTTTCGTCTATGATCTATACCTATCTATCTGGCTATCTAACCTCTTACGCCGCAGGTCGATAAATAAATAAAAAAGACCGGCGCCGGCTGGGATTCGAACCGTTGACCCTTTGATCAGCAGGCAGACGCGCTAACCACAGAGCTATGAAGGCAGTCATTCAACGCACTCTAAACGGCTGTTTATATCTTTACCATGGACGCGCTTGCGCTGTCACAGCTAGGCGCGCGCCCAGCACGAGGGCTCATTCCGCTCTCGTGAGGCTGAGCACGGCCGCCTAGCTCACCCTCTCCCCGCGCTCGGGAGAGGGTGATGTAGCGGCCGTGCTCACCCTCACGAGAGCGGAATGAGCCCCTCGTGCATGGAACGCGTCGCACCTGTAGCTGTGACAGCGCTGTAGGCGCGTCCTATGGTAAAGATATAAACAACCGTTTAGAGTACCGTTGGTTGAGACTAGCTGAGACGCCAGAAAGTCTGGTCGGTACCATTTTGAGTGTTTGTGCGTATGGCGCGTGCTTTGCTCGCCTTCCTAAGTGACACAAACGCACGTGCTGGGCTGCGGAGATCGTGCGCAGGGCTGTGAAAGTGTCAACAAATTTAGAATCGCCTCAAGAGTGGGCTGGCGTATCTAGAGTGTGCCGGCCACCTGACGAACGCGCATAACTCCGCACGCGTTTGATGCTATTCGCATTAACGTAGATAATCATTCCCAAAGGATGGGTTCTGCTGATTTTTTAATCTTTTTCATTCCATGCATGACGTCACGTTTCACGTGGAGCGTTGTGGGTTTGAAATTTCTGCGCAAGGTCATGTGCCTGTGACATCAGGACCCTATCAACCAATCAGGATTTTCCCGTCATGCTACCGACACCGGCTTTTCTGCAACATGAGCTCCAGTAACACTGTCACATTAATCAACTTTCGATTTTAGCTTCGAGGTGAACTGTGATATTTATATTTTTCGAGTGTTGATCGCGGCAGGTTAGCCTCGTTGAGTGCCAGTGCACTGCGGAGAGGCAACACTTGCGCAGCTCACTTCTGCGGGTGCTGCTTTTCCTCAGTGCACCGGTGCTCGGTAAGAAGCACGCTCATTGAGGCTAAAACGCCGCAATCAACACTGTGAAAAGTGCAAATATTGCAGCCGTGTGCTTAGGAGGAAAGCACACTTTCTCAAGAGGGATGGTGCACGCGCGTCTGGTGTATTTATGAAGAAACGGAAACTTTGTGAATGTCGATATCCACGTTTCAGTAAAAGTTTTAAAATTAAACTGACTATTAAACATGTATTATTGTTAGGCACAGATGCCCCGACAACCTGCATTAATAATTTGTGACTGGAGAAGAGAGTATTTTTGTATATAGCAAGAATATTTATAAACCCCTCGATTACGTGCAGGTGAGCATCTCATAGATTTATTTTATGTCAAATGCGTCGTTTACTTGCCAACCACAATGTAGGCATAGAAATTTCTGAGGCCACAGTCGCTAAATATAGTTAGATTAAAATTAATTTTGCTTAGAAATGGAAAAGTGAAAGCTTGGGAACAACCTTCTCGAGTTCAGGTGGGTTTTCGTTTAAGCATGTAGCAGTAGTGAAATGCTTAGAGTAGCCAATTGACTCGATTCAAAAATATTCAGCCAAAACCACTAACGCTTCGAGTTTGCTTGAACTCAAAATCAACTGTTCACACATATGACTACTATCCAGAGATCACTGTGCATACACATTGTACACACATTTTATTTTATTATCGCGGCATCAACATCGTCGACCTCGGCAATTCAGAAAGCTCAGTTGCCTCGATTTTTCCGGTCAAGCGGATGCTATGGAGTGCAGTACTCGGGAGCATGTGGTCACCCTAGGCTCACGAGCAGCATATTCTTAGGTGAGGATTTGTTGTTTTACCTCTAGAGTTTGCCAGACCACCCACCTCCTGGTACAAGTGGTAAGCCGGGCCGAAGTCTCGGCGAAGGAAATCCGCAGCCGCATCGGCGAATCGGGACCTGTGATGGAAGTGGAGCTGCGAGGTTCAGCCGATGAAATGGCACTTGGTGGCCAGACCGACCAATCAGTCCCGGTAAGAAAGGGGACCGATCTCAGCATTAGCGCTGCAGGCGTTAACATAACCAACGTTGTGTGCTGGTCCCCCGCGTCTACTGGGTTGCTTTCCTTTGTGTACCTGGCCTCTCACGTTTAACAGATCTGTATTTGATTTGTGGTGACGATATTCCGTAGTGTGAGCAGTATGGCAAAACATTGACTGTTTTGCACATTCTGTGGCACCTGCTGGTACTTAGACCAATAACGATCAGCATGTTTTTCCAATATTTTTAGATGCTGTCTTCCTTTTTATTTGGCTTTCCTGGTTTTAGATGAGCCTCTCGTTCTTGTTAGTTGTGTTTTAGAATGTCTTAAAAAGAAAACTGGCCATATACAGCTCTCAACACTATGTCCCTTCTTCTACCTTATATCATTTTAAATCACATAACTCCCACAAATGTCACTTTCACCTTATGTACCATGTACTCTATCTTGGCCTTACCATACTTCTGTTTCCCAGCACAGTGCACAAATGCATAGAGAAAAGTTCCTTGGTATAAGGAACTGAAAGACAGGGTACTAAAAAATTCGATCCTCTTGAAGAGCATCAGATGAGCAGCCAAGTTAGTGAGTCGTTATGTATAAGAACCTAGAAACGTTTAACTCTTGCCTTTTCCATTTGTATTAGTTGCAGGAATCAACTTCCGTATTTGTCGTTTTCTCGCTTACCTCGCAGGTGACACGGTCTTCCCACCACGGGTCCTCCAGGAAGACCTCCCCGCCGTCTTCACCTTTGGGTCGCTCCCTCCGCTTCGCATCCCTGTCCGTCGCCAAATTCTGCCTTATCATCTGCGACGAGAGCAACGACTACCGCACAAGCGACCCCCAAGACCACCGACCGACCGAACTCATCCGCCTCAGCCTAGACTCCCTCTCCTGCGTAGTCCGCCCCCCGCGCAACACATACAACTCCCCGCCACCCGCCGCGAACCCCAGAGGCGGCGACCGCAGCCAGCGTCGTCTACGACCTGTTTGCGTTTGTGGGCGGTCTCCAACTCGGACAACCAATTGGCCGGCGGCGAGGTCTCGGACGAGGTCTTCGACTTCCCGGTCAGTCTTGGTGCCGCAGGAAGACTCGGCGCCCACGCAGGGGCTGCCAGGACGCGGTGGCGTCTGTGACGCTCTCGCTGGAACTGCACCCTGGCGGACGCGCGCGGTCGACTCGCTCGTGGTCAAGCTTCGCCCCCTCTCCCTCTTCGTCGAAGACACCCTCCTCTACCGGGTGGCACGGATGGCCAGCTTCCTTCGCCCAGTGTGGTGTCGCGTGCCAATCGCGGCCGACACAGGCGACCGGCGGCTGTCGGCGGAGGTGGCGGAGTCGTCGCTGGCGCTGGTGCGGACAGTGCCCGTGAGGGAGCTGGTGCTGGAGCCGCTGATGGTGCGCTTGAGCGTGCACGCATCGCTGAAGCTGTTCCTGTCGCTCAACGGGACACCGCTGAGCTTCGCACGGTTCAGCCGGACTAACCTGGTGACGGGGTGCCACCAGCTCGGGCAGCTGCTGACGCGGCACTATGTCACAGGGGCCTTGTTCCGAGCAGGTGAGTGGTTTAATGGGATTCTTGGCTGCAGGTGGTGAGACAAGACTCAAAAGGATCTTGTCTCTTATTTTAAAGCAATAGCTTTATAGGCCCAACCCCGCTCAAGGTCATGTCCTCGTCATCAAGATCACGTACCGTGATCATGTCCCCATGGCTAAAGTGCAAGGTCATGCAATGCCCATGGCTGAAGTGCAAGGTCGCATAATCAAAGTCACGTAAGTGCTGGTTGCGTAAGCTCTCGCTCCTCGCGTAAGTTCATAAGAGCTGGTAGCTGGAGCTGACGTCCTTGATGTCATCCTCGAGGTCATCCTAGAGGTCATCTAGAAGTTCTTGACGTCATCCTCTAGGACGTCATCCTCAATGGCGTCCTTGAGGTCGTCCTCGACGTTGTCCTAGACGCCATCCTTGAGGTCATCCTCGAGGTTGTCCTTTAGGTCATCCTCGACGCCGTCCTAGAGGTTGTCTTTAGTGTCGTCCTAGACGCCGTCCTTGGCGGTCGTCCTCGATATGTGCACGGCATATTACAACCATTTCATCACCGTACCATTTCCTTTCCTCATTGTTTTCACTAACAATGTTCTCTGTAAAGCTACCGCATTTCGTCGCGTTTGGTCGAATGAACGTGCTTGTAATTTTTAACACAGAGTGTGTTTTATCAGCCAATTTTGATGGAGTTCTACAACGTTTGGCTGTAATGAAAAACCGACCTGTCCCTAAGCTGTATTTGAACGCACCACCTCGGAGATTGTGAGCCAAGTGCCTTGCTGACTGAGCTATCCAGAGTCGGTGGTTGGAGCATTCATTCTAAAGCAAAGTCATTTGCGAGGTGAGCAAAAGCATGGTCGCGCATTTCACTGGCCTTTCCTGGTATTTTGCTCCACCTCACGGCGAGTGTCAGAAATGAGAGTGAATCTTTGCTAGGCGCTGCCGTTGAGATCCCTTTTTCTTTCCTGGAAGGCCTATCACTCATTCTGTTCTACCAGTCTTTGTCAGCACGATCAAGCTTGTATAGAAATTTATCTCTATTTTTGTAAATAGGATTTGAAATCTGTTGTATTTATGGGCCAGCTCTTAGCTCTTCAGTGTCCGTAGGATGCAGCCTCGATAGAAAATGTGACGCTGCTGACATCACGAAGTTCAAGTGATATCATCAGCGTGACATTCATGAGTGATGACACCATGATGTCAGGCAACACTGTGACATGTCACATGAGACTTGTGTCATGACGTTACGAGACACTCTGAAGATAAATAATGCCGTAATATCATATCATTATATCATGTGGATCTTGAGTTTGAAGGCGAATATTGGTTTTGGCCGAACATTTTTTAATCGTAATGTCGAACAGTTACAATAAGCCTTTCACTACCGTGCACTATGCTAAGCGAAAATTCAGCTGAACCTGTGAAGGTTGGTCCTAACCTTCCACCTGTCCTTTCCGAGCTCAGTTAATTTTAACATTGTCATATTTGCTGACTCAGTATGTAAATGACAAAATTGCTGCAGCTATCCTAATGGAGGGGGTTTATAAATATAGTCGCTGTATGAAAATATTCTCTCTTCATTTCAAGTTCGACAGAGAGAAAAGAAGTTGCCCTTTTGCCGTATTAGCATGGAAAAGGCAGGGTAACATACAATGGGATGTGTTAGTGTGGTGAAACTCCACATACGGAGACTTGATGGTGCGAAGCGGCTCTGACACGTGACATGGTAAGCGCGTGAGCACTCCGTGCATGTCTTACTTGCAGATGTCATCTCCTGCCATTAGGAGGGATGAATGCTGACTTTCTCAAAGTGCTGCATGGAGGCGAGGACGCAAAAGACGGTGTGTAGAAAACAAAACATTTGGAATGCTGCAACGCCGCAGCAGAGCCCCTGCACCATGCTATGCGGAAAAAAGAGAACCGAACACTTGGAACTACCTCAACCCTGCCGTGGCAAAGTGAGTCTGCTTGTGTGTTCTCTGCTTTGCAGTGAAGCTGCAGTGAGTGCGCTAGGATATGGGAAAAAATGTGTCCGCGGGATGCCAACAGAAATCCCCCATTGGTCGTAGCAAGTATGACTAAATAAAAAGTAAAAAGTGAGGGGGCAACCAGCGTCAGTCGTGGCCTCTCCTTGGCACTACTAGGATAGTGAGGGTCCTGATCCCTTGTCATCTCTAGGCATTTTCCTCGAGGTCGTCCTAGAAGTCATCCTGAGGTCGTCCGAGGGGTTGTTCTAGGCATCGTCCTCCAGGCGTGTCGGCCCCGAGGTCGTCCCTGAGGTCGCCCTCGAAGTCGTCCTTGAGGTCATATCCTAGACGTCGTCCTCGAGGTCGTCCTAGAAGTTGTCCTGGAGGTCATCCGGAAGGTCGTCCTAGGGGACGTTCCTCTAGGCGGCCGTCCTTGG
The DNA here is from genome assembly GCA_037355805.1 of Ixodes ricinus. Taxonomy (NCBI): domain Eukaryota; kingdom Metazoa; phylum Arthropoda; class Arachnida; order Ixodida; family Ixodidae; genus Ixodes; species Ixodes ricinus. The sequence goes on from JAZHYW010061444.1 coordinate 11,127, forward strand.
AGGTCGTCCGAGAAGTCACCCTTGAGGTCATCCTAGACGTCGTCCTTGAGGTCGTCTTAGAAGTAGTCCCTGAGGTCGTCCTAGACGTCGTCCTCTAAGTGGCGTCCTAGAAGTTGTCCTTGTGGTCATCCTAGATGTTGTCCTCTAGGCGTCATCCTCAAGGTCGTCCTGAGGTCGTCCTAGACGTCCTCTAGGCATCGTCCTAGACGTCGTAAAAATAACAGCTTCGTTGGTCCTCCATCTTCACGTGAAGTGGAAGGGCTCTACAATATTTTGTCACTCTCTCGCACTCTTTTTCTAAGGAAGCCGGGAGCACGCTTGTTTCATGGAGCAGAGTGCCACTGTATGTCTGAACATATGACGTTTTACCCCCTCCGAGAGTAACACGGAGGAACTCGAGAAGGAGGTTCGGCTGGCACTGGTGTCCAGTCAGTGAGGAGACGACCGCTGCGTCAGCGTTCAGCTGGCAGTGGGCTTGCCGACTTCAGCTGCCGGCACCTAACCAGATATGGTTTGGTGCCATTCATATAACACGTTCTGTGTAAAACAACCAAACAAGCACATGTGATGATCGCAGGTTGTCGAGACATCTCTGTCTAACACATACTTGGCTTAACCATGGCAGGTTAGCTCCGTTGAGTGCGCTTCACCGAGCACCTGTGCAATGCAAGAAAGCAATGCCTGCCAGCTCCGCGGGTGTTGCTTCCCGCGGTGCACAAGTGCTTAGTGGGGAGCACACTCAATGGGCCTAACTCGCCACTATCAACACTTCGAAAAGTATGAATATCGCAGTTCATCTTAAAGCGAATATTGAATATTTACTCAACATCTAGATGTCACTTTTACGTTGTAGTTCCACATAATGGCACTGTCACGTGACACTGCAATGTAGCAGTGACGTCACGTGACAGACGGATGACATCACGTGGCATCACTTGACATGCTGACGACATCATGTAACACACTGATGACATCACTTGATATGCTGATGGCGTCACGTGACTGCCATTCGCTAAATTTAATGGGAAAAGCGCTCTACATACATTGATCAACCAAAACACTATAACCACCCACCTAATCATCTTTGGCGCTCAAAACAGATGCAACCTATCTTGACATGGCAAGTGCCTCGAGTATTGTATCAGATTTGTAAGCAAAGCTTGCAGAATTCCTGTATATTATGAGGTGTAGGGGTGGTCACGATGTTTTGGCTGGTCAGTGTATTTCTAAGTTTACACATGGGATCAAGGTGTGTTTTTGTAGACTCTTTATGTGTGTGAATCTCCCGCCCCTGCAGGCTGGGTGGTGGGCTCCCTGGACCTGCTGGGCAACCCGACGGGCCTGGTGCGGGCGCTAGGCTCGGGGGTCTCTGCCCTGGTGGTGCTACCCCTACCGGGGCCTGGTGCAGGGCCGCCCCTGGGCCTTCCTCATGGGCGTCTCGCACGGCACCTCCACCATGCTGCGACACATCTCCTCCGGTGGGGAGCCCCTCCTTCTCCTCCCCACGGCGCTGTTGAAGCGGCACGATAGTTGTCAAACTGCTAAACCATTCTTCTATACTCTGTTTCACGAGGAGCGTGAGCAAAAAAGAAGCTACAAAAGCAGGCACACCGCTTTGAGCAGGCCTTTTATGTTCACTAGTGAAGTGAAAGCATCATTCAAAACAACGTAGTCGGGCCTGTAGCATCGGCTTCGCTCCCACTTATGATGAAGCAGAGTATAGTCACTAAGGTCACTGACAAAATGGGAATGGCAGGTAGATCTTTCAGTTGTTCCAGCTCCGCTTCTTACCTTTGACAATGCTTCGGCATCTCGTGAGCTTTGAGCGTACATACGCACCCAAAGCACAGCAGAAGGCAATGAGCGCGTGCTAGAGGCCGGGCATCATAAGAAGACGTCATTCATCCTCCTGTCAGTGACTAGAGTGATTTGTTATCAAAATGGCGCCTGTGCTAAAACGAAAGCACCGTATGCGGCTTATAAGCAGAGGCATGCGCACGTCCACGTGTCCTGCTTCTGTGTGCCTCTCACTGTTGACTCTTTCTGTATCAATCCCACACCGTGGTTGAAGCAGCACAATAGCTGTTGGACTGCAAAACCGTGCTCCTAGTCACAAGTGGTCCATTGCCAAAATGATACCGTTGTGTTTAGCTTCTCAGTATAAGTGTGCTTGTCTACGTGTCCTTCTAGCAATGACACAAATAGCACTATGGACAAAGACAAGTAAAAGCAAGCAGAACAAGTGCCAACTAGCAACTGACATTTTAATGCACACAAAAAAGACAAGGAGGACGTAAATAGTTTAGTTCTTTTACTTGTTCTTGTCTGTAGCACTATTTGTGTTCCTGCCAAGTCTACCCAACTAGCCCAACAGTTCAGTTTGGTGTCAGTGCTGTTTTCTGTGTTTTCTCGCTGTTGATTCATTCCTTTTTAAAGCTGGGTGTACACCTACAGAGATTGCAAAAGCTAACTTGAAAAGACATGTGTTTAGCTCGAAGCTTTTACCCCGGCAAGGTAGCACTCATCTTGTGTTTTGCTTCTTCCGTGTCCCGTCTTTTATGCGCTACTCTTTTACCATATCTGTCAACAATCAACTAGCCCGTCAAACCACTATTTTAAGACAAAGATTGCAGCACTTTTCCAGTGCTTGCACAGATAGATGAATGCAGCCGAGCCGTTTGAACTGGAGTGGCAGCTTGTGCCACTTAGCCATCATCATAGATGGCACAGCCCTATCTCCAAATGAGGCAATGTCATCTAGCAGCAAACATGTAAAACGGAGAAACAGGGGAGTCACACTTATAGTAACACGTAGCAAAACTGCCGTCACCTAGTGGGTAGGACTTCAAGCAGACGAATGCATACCAGAAACGATGTGGCTAAAGTTGAAAATACTATAAGATGCACCACTGTATAACATGCACTGCATGACGTGTTAGAATGTCTGAAACATTCCAGATGCCTTCGCACAACGTGAGAGTGTCTGCTGCAGCGGTGTGCGTGCGTGTGTATGTGCAGGTGCCCTGAGCTCGGTGACCCAGCTGGCCACTAGCGTGTCACGGAACTTGACCGCCTCTCTTTGGATCCGGAGCACCTGGCGTGGAAAGAGTCGCTCCGGACCGGACCTTCCGCCGGTCTCGGGCAAGGACTGTCCACACTGGGCATCAGTCTCCTGGGTTGGTAGTTTCTCTCCTCCATCGTCCTCCCATAGATCTCATAGAAAACAAATTACTTTTAACAAAAACTCTACAGCAGGGAGACAGCACGTCCGGTAGGTTTTAATGCGAATAGCATTCTTTGGATACTTCACGCACTTTTCGCCTATGTATCTATCTATCTATCTATCTATCTATCTGGCTATCTAACCTCTTACGCCGCGGGTCGATAAATAAATAAAAAAGACCGGCGCCGGCTGGGATTCGAACCGTTGACCCTTTGATCAGCAGGCAGACGCGCTAACCACAGAGCTATGAAGGCAGTCATTCAACGCACTCTAAACGGTTGTTTATATCTTTACCATAGGACGCGCTTTACAGCGCTGTCACAGCTACCGGTGCGCGCGCGTTCCATCACTAGCCCTCATTCCGCTCTCGCGTGAGCGCTCACCCCTCTCCCGCGCTCGGGAGAGGGTGATGCTAGCGGCCGTGCTCAGCCTCCCGAGAGCGGGATGAGCCATCGTGCATGGAACGCGCACGCACCGGTAGCTGTGACAGCGCTGTAAAGCGCGTCCTATGGTAAAGATATAAACAACCGTTTAGAGTACCGTTGGTTGAGACTAGCTGAGACGCCAGAAAGTCTGATCGGTACCATTTTGAGTGTTTGTGCGTATGGCGCGTGCTTTGCTCGCCTTCCTAAGTGACACAAACGCACGTGCTGGGCTGCGGAGATCGTGCGCAGGGCTGTGAAAGTGTCAACAAATTTAGAATCGCCTCAAGAGTGGGCTGGCGTATCTAGAGTGTACCGGCCACCTGACGAACGCGCATAACTCCGCACCGTTTGATGCTATTCGCATTAACGTAGATAATCATTCCCCAAAGGATGGGTTCTGCTGATTTTTTCTTTGTGACGACTTTGTAAACATTTTGCGAGCAGCAAATTGTTAATTGTCTCGTACCATCATTTATGATCTTATACACTCTGAGCAGGAAAGTGTTAATTGTCTCGTACCATCATTTATGATCTTACACACTCTGAGTGTTTATTTCTGAGGTGAAGGCTTCGTCTAGTGAATGTTACAAGCTTTCCGCCGCCGTTTCTGGATCCGGGCATGTCTTCGAAAGGTGGAAGTTCTTGCACGATTTTGCCACGATTGCAATTCTCCATTGAGAAAATATTCATTTGAAATTTTTACTCTTTACTCGGGAGCAGAAAAGTGGATGCTAACAGTGCGAGCGCATTGCAAGTATGATAACCTCAATCGAAAAGTAAAAAAAATAAAAAAATAAAAAAACACAGACGATAGAAGACAGATGAAAGAACAGTTCGAAAGAAAAAAGAACAAAAAAAATCAGCAGAACCCATCCTTTGGGAATGATTATCTACGTTAATGCGAATAGCATCAAACGGTGCGGAGTTATGCGCGTTCGTCAGGTGGCCGGCACACTCTAGATACGCCAGCCCACTCTTGAGGCGATTCTAAATTTGTTGACACTTTCACAGCCCTGCGCACGATCTCCGCAGCCCAGCACGTGCGTTTGTGTCACTTAGGAAGGCGAGCAAAGCACGCGCCATACGCACAAACACTCAAAATGGTACCGACCAGACTTTCTGGCGTCTCAGCTAGTCTCAACCAACGGTACTCTAAACGGTTGTTTATATCTTTACCATAGGACGCGCTTACAGCGCTGTCACAGCTACCGGTGCGTGCGCGTTCCATGCACGAGGGCTCATTCCGCTCTCGTGAGGCTGAGCTAGAGGTCTCCCGAGCGCGGGAGAGGGTGAGCTATAGGGAGAGGGTGAGCGCGGGAGAGGGTGAGCTAGCCCTCGTGCATGGAACGCGCGCGCACCGGTAGCTGTGACAGCGCTGCACAGCGCGTCCTATGGTAAAGATATAAACAAATGTTTAGAGTGCGGTGAATGACTGCCTTCATAGCTCTGTGGTTAGCGCGTCTGCCTGCTGATCGAAAGGTCAACGGTTCGAATCCCAGCCGGCGCCGGTCTTTTTTATTTATTTATCGACCCGCGGCGTAAGAGGTTAGATAGCCAGATAGATAGATAGATACATAGATAGATAGATAGATACATAGACGAAAAGTGTGTGAAGTATCCAAAGAATGCTATTCGCATTAAAAAACACGGAGGTTGAAGACAGATGAAAGAGCAGTTGTCTGTCTTCATTATGTTTTTATTCCCTCAAACTGAAGTAAGTGAATTATATGTCAAGCAATACAGCGTGCAGCCATGTTTCTTTATTTAATCTTGTTGTGACACTCAGCTTAGAAGTTTTTACGGTAGTAATCGAGACACGAGAACCATTGCTCTGGAAGAATTATAAATTCTCCGAAGTGGGTTTTAATACTCTGGCATAACCATTTTGTATTGTCGTGATCGCAGCCAATGTAAAATGTGTTCGCTTTTTTCTCACAGGTGCAGTGGCAGGTATTGTGGACCATCCGATGCAGGCGTTGATTCATGAAGAGAGCCGTGGCCCCACGGGCTTTGTCAAGGGCCTGGGCCGCGGTCTGGTGGGCGCTGTTGCCAAGCCCATCAGTGGTGCGGCTGAACTGGTGGCCCAAACTGGCAAAGGTGATAGCACTGTGCTCTCGCTGTTTTAACGGCCATGTTGGCAACCCACACTTACTCAATACGAGCAAGATCGACATTGAATTCTGGTGTTTGTTAGAGGGCCCCATACATAGCCACAGGTCTGTTCAATTAGCTTAAACAGGTTTGGAACTACTTCACGCAATTTTAAAACTGGTGCATTCGATTCGAACAGGAGTTGCAGCTACTAACCCCGCTCTCTTGCTGCCCAACCCTTGCACTTTTCTGAACTTTCTACGATTTGGTTAAGAACTTTGCGATGTAAAACAAATACTAACAGGTTAGAAATGCCTCTTGTTTGAATGAGTTCAGTTGTGCCACAGCAGCATGTGAATTCTGATTGTAGGACACGAGCTGGAAAAACAGAAAATTTTCATCTTTTACACAGTTAATGTTTGGAATTTTAGTATGATAATTGAACAACGAAAATATGCTCGCGGGAAAAATGTCAACTTGCTACGTCTTGTCTTGTTGCCATTCTTGACAGTCGCTCTACGGTTGGCTTCAAATACTCTTTTTGGACGCTCTGCACTGTACAGCCAATGTAGCAGTGAGAAAGCGGTGTCTTTGCACATTATCTGGCGTCTGCTGGCGAAGTTTTAATGCGAATAGCATTCTTTGGATACTTCACGCACTTTTCGTCTATGTATCTATCTATCTATCTATCTGGCTATCTAACCTCTTACGCCGCGGGTCGATAAATAAATAAAAAGACCGGCGCCGGCGGGATTTGAACCGTTGACCCTTTGATCAGCAGGCAGACGCGCTAACCACAGAGCTATGAAGGCAGTCATTCAAGCACTCCTAAACACCTGTTTATATCTTTACCATCGCGCGCATTCCATGCACGAGGGCTCATTCCGCTCTCGTGAGGCTTAGCACGGCCCCTAGCTCACCCTCTCCCGCGCTCGGGAGAGGGTGATGTGGCGGCCGTGCTCACCCTCACGAGAGCGGGAATGAGCCCTCGTGCATGGAACGCAGCGCGCACCGGTAGCTGTGACAGCGCTGTAAAGCGCGTCCTATGGTAAAGATATAAACAACCGTTTAGAGTACCGTTGGTTGAGACTAGCTGAGACGCCAGAAAGTCTGGTCGGTACCATTTTGAGTGTATGTGCGTATGGCGCGTGCTTTGCTCGCCTTCCTAAGTGACACAAACGCACGTGCTGGGCTGCGGAGATCGTGCGCAGGGCTGTGAAAGTGTCAACAAATTTAGAATCGCCTCAAGAGTGGGCTGGCGTATCTAGAGTGTGCCGGCCACCTGACGAACGCGCATAACTCCGCACCGTTTGATGCTATTCGCATTAACGTAGATAATCATTCCCAAAGATGGGTTCTGCTGATTTTTTCTTGGCTGGTAGATTGATTTATAATTACCGTAAAATACCGGACAAGCGCCTATGCAAAAGTTGGAGATTACCACGAAAAAATGTGGATGAGTGCTTGTTAGGTTGAAGAGCAGAGAAGCAGAAGGTGCACGCATACATGATAAGGTAGGCCCTTGTTTGGTCCGATGGGAGAGTATAGGAGCAGCACAGGGGTGTGGCGGAACTTCATTTTTAGAGCGGTCGTGCATCTCTCGTCAAGCCTGCTTTGTGCCAGCGCACTTGTGTCAAGCTTTACTGCTTCGCACTGACACATGCGCATGAAACTTCGCTGCTTCGCATATACTTTTCGAAAACTCGGCCAACACGGAGGAGCGGCTCGGCTAGCTCGTTTGGCTCAGAAGTTTGCTAGGGTGGGTGCTTGATACATCCTTTGCCTATATTTAATGGGCGCTTATTGCGACATAGGCACACGACATGTATTTCCTGGTATCGGGTTTCTGTCTAGTATTCCCAGTAGACAAACTTCTTGTAATCAAGTTTCTCTCGATCGGTGGAGAGTCCTGCATCACCCACGGCCCCTTCCCTGCAGGCATTTTGCAGGGCACCGGCTGGGGCGAGTGTTCCAGGAGACGGCACCAGGCCCAGCCATCCCAGGATGGTCCCAGCTCGGAGGCACGACTCAGGGCCTCACTGTCGGGTCAGGAGCTGTTGCTGGCACTGCGAGTGGAGCTCCTGCAGGACGGCAACGCGAGCCAGCCGTTGGTGCTCGTTCTCACCTGGCAGGTGGGTGGAACGTCGTGTCGACGCCGTAGCGCATCCCAAAGTGGGGCGTCCCAAAGTCGGCACGAGAAACAAAGTGCGGTCGGCAACCGAGGCAATTATAGACCAGGCCAATAAACGCCTTCTCCGTGTCGCCGTCTCTGTTTACCGGGCCGTGGAACGCGTTACGAGCATGCGTCGTAGCCCTCCTTTGCGAAACGTCGGACGTCATGTGTGCATCTACTGTCCAGTGACTTGGCATTTTCCGCCTCGGCGATAATCGGTGGAGAGGTGTATACCCAACAGCTTAAGAAATGCGTGGCGTGGAGAGTACCCAACTTCTTATCATCACTCCACAGCCACCGAGATTGCAGCGTTAGTTGATATCTGCACCAAAGAATGAATCGTGGAACGTGAAGCACAAAAATAATAGGCACGCGACAAGACGGTGGCCTCACGGTGCGGCTTGCAGTGGAAGCATTTCACATTGAACACGACCAGATTGGCATAGACATTCAGTGTGGCAGCCGACCTCAGTTTCTAAGGAACGTCAGCGTAGCCGAGCACAACGCCGTGCGAAATGTTCAGGGCCAAACTTGCCAATAACTTTTTTAGTCAAGATCGGAAATTAAAAACACAGATCCCCTCTGCGCTGCCGGCGAAAACCGCCGCGATCGTCTGGATCTCGGCAGGTGTCCTCAGCACGCCGGCAAGCAAAGAGCAATCCGATGTTAAGAGGAGCGAAAAATACTTCCCGCATAGATTTTATCATTCACCGGCATCGACAAATGTCGTCTCGTAATGATTTCCGGACTGTAGAGCATGCAAGCGTTTCGCGGAAACACGTTCCCGTGCGGATAAACGAGAAACAGGGCCGATCGCCGTCGTTGCCGCTCATGACTGCCGCTTACAACCAAACACGAGCTCCGAGTAAATCCTGCAGGTTGGACGATATGGAAACAGATACAGAGCATTGCTGGACGTGGGTAGGTTTCCGAATTCCAAGGTGCAAAACCTTTACTCCGGAGCGAAAGTGCGGAACACGGCCACGGGAAGGCACAGACGCAGCCGAGAAGCCTCGGGCGTGCAGGAGATGTCCTGACAGTGTAGGGCTTCGCTACGCGACGCGGATGCTGTCTACAATGGCCCCGCCAACCAGCTTCCGAGGCAGAGCGATGCACCCCCTATAGGCGTGGCGCGCTCCCGATAGTAGAGTAATACCTTGTTCACTCGAAGTTATACAGACCATGAAAAAATTCGAGATAAGCGAAATTTCGAGATAAGCAAAGTACCGGAATTTTTTACTCCTGATCGCGCGATGTTATAAATAAAACTTCTAAAAATCACGGCAACATCATCTTCTCTGATGAGAGCAACTTTCCTCTCAAGCGTCAGTGATTTGCACTGTTTGGGTTGCGCCATCTTCACGGTAAATCGAGTCATGCGCTATCAACATCAGAGAATTCACAACCGATGACCGAATTGAACACTTCACTCTTGCTTGTAAGTTGTATGGTGCCGCAAGACGATCAAAACACACACAAAAGAATGCCGGACAAGCAGCAAAGAGCATCAACACTCGAAATGAACGAGACACATATGGGATACACGAGACTGACGACACTTGGACCGGGGAGGGAAACGGAAGAACCCAGGAGCAAAGAGAAAACGAAAGACAGAGCGGAACGAAACGCTCGAGGGGAAGGGGGCACCGAACGCCAGGCTTGCTTTTAGCTTGTCCAAAATAGAAATCGTAAAAACAAAACAATAAAAAAAATAAACAAAAAAATCAGCAGAACCCATCCTTTGGGAATGATTATCTACGTTAATGCGAATAGCATCAAACGGTGCGGAGTTATGCGCGTTCGTCAGGTGGCCGGCACACTCTAGATACGCCAGCCCACTCTTGAGGCGATTCTAAATTTGTTGACACTTTCACAGCCCTGCGCACGATCCTCCGCAGCCCAGCACGTGCGTTTGTGTCACTTAGGAAGGCGAGCAAAGCACGCGCCATACGCACAAACACTCAAAATGGTACCGACCAGACTTTCTGGCGTCTCAGCTAGTCTCAACCAACGGTACTCTAAACGGTTATTTATATCTTTACCATAGGGACGCGCTTTACAGCGCTGTCACAGCTACCGGTGCGCGCGCGTTCCATGCACGAGGGCTCATTCCGCTCTCGTGAGGCTGAGCACGGCCGCTACATCACCCTCTCCCGAGCGCGGGAGAGGGTGAGCTAGCGGCCGTGCTCCAGCCTCACGAGAGCGGACTGAGCCCTCGTGCATGGAACGCGCGCGCACCGGTAGCTGTGACAGCGCTTGTAAAGCGCGTCCTATGGTAAAGATATAAACAACCGTTTAGAGTGCGTTGAATGACTGCCTTCATAGCTCTGTGGTTAGCGCGTCTGCCTGCTGATCAAAGGTCAACGGTTCGAATCCCAGCCGGCGCCGGTCTTTTTTATTTATTTATCGACCCGCGGCGTAAGAGGTTAGATAGCCAGATAGATAGATACATAGACGAAAAGTGTGTGAAGTAGCCAAAAGAATGCTATTCGCATTAATAAAATATTGGTTAAAGGAGACGTGCAACTATATTCGCACTGCCACGGACCAGAAGCTCCTTTGTTGCGGTGTAATTTCAAGGATAAAAGCGAGCGTCTTTTTTTTCAATCACTCCTTTGCAAAAATTGATGACGTAGCTGGGGGATTGCAGCATCCCCCAGTGACAATATTTGAATACGGCTCATAGATTGGACCCGAGCACTGCGTGAGCACTCGATTTGGGCTCGTGATAATCAATAGATGGACAAGCATTCGGGTAGTGGCCCGTGTCCAATCGCTGCAACGACGACAATAGCCGAGCCATAGCAATGTGTGGAACTCAGCGCGTGTCCTGTGCCTTGCCAACCCCAGCGTTTGGCTACGATCAACATTGGCGCCATACAGTTGGCTCCGGATCACATGGCCACATGTTCTGGGTGCGAGTTGAGGGGTGAACGCTGCTCGTTTTTCTTTAATTTTTGCTGCGACTCCTATTGCGTCTGGTGAAAAAATAACGCACGTTTCATTGGTGATTAACGTCAGGGATTCATTCTAAAGGCTGGACTCCATGGGACGAATATGCTGCGAAAAAAGTGACGAATTGGGCTCTGCGGCTTTTGTTTTGTGCATGGCATCAGCGCAGCGGCTGCTACGTCGTGCACAAGGCGAGCGTGCCGTCGGGCGACGTTTGTCAGTTGTTTGTCGCTTAATTCGCTCCATGGAGTTCAGCCTTAAGCGTATTAGGCCAAAGTACAACAATTGTTGCATCGATCGCCCCTTTAATTTGATCTAGAAAGAACCGGCGGTGCGCAAATTACAAGCACAATTGGCCTAGCGTGGCACACAAAACGGGCTTGCTTTTTTTTTTCTGAATTACGTGGTGGGCACGTTACAAGTGCAATTGGCTGCGCCCATCGACGAAAAAACTCGTTTCAAAATTTGAAGCGAGTGCCGAATCGCGAGGAGAGAGAAAAAGAGGGCACGCGTTGAGACTCGCGACACTGGCCGGGTCTCAACACAAAACAACCATTGCAACACCGCTGCGGGCAGCGAGTGCTGGTCACGCAGTGGTGTTGCAGTGGTTGCTCACGGCAGCAGCGCCGTTGCACGCAATCAAAACAACCATTGCAATACCGCTGCATCGAGCGCTGCTCGGCACTAGGGTTAGAATGGTGGCAGCAGCAGCAGCAGCACCAGCTACTGGTCACCGCTGGCGCTGCCGCACTGAAAGAACCAGAGGACACACACTGCTGCTGCCATCGCCGTGCGGCGTCGTGCGGCGGCTCATTATAAAAATGTTAGCCCACCTGATCTAAGGCGCTGGATATTCAGAATTTCGCATGCATCTTTTAACTTGACTTTCAGATAATTTGATCCAACTCCGCAGGTCCCGTCAAGGTCTAATAAACGGAAGTCAACTTATTTTAGTATTGTGTGAATATTCAAATTTTCCAATAGTGGTAGTTTCGAATAACACGTTATTCGATATTCGCGTCGAGATGAACTGCAAGATTCATACTTTTCGAAGTGTTGATCGCGGTGAGTTGGCCCCCGTTGGGTGCGCTTCTCACTGAATACTGAGAGTTTGCAGTCGAGGTTTGAAGCGGATTGCATAATTGCGGCGGAGTTAACCCCAATGAGTGCACTTCTCACTGAGTGCTTGGCAAGAGTTTAGAGATACATAATAGCAGGCCGGTAACGTTAAAGCCCGGGTATCGGAAAAATGTAGTTACCGGTAGCTTGGTTTAGCTTACAAAATCGGCAGAGTATACTCTTAAAGCTTGACCTGATCAATGTGATTAAACATTCAGGCTTATTATTTCATCATCTTATTAGTCTGGATTGCAACATTTTAGCCACGTGTTCTGCATGCTGTAATGTGAAGTATCTATGGCAGGGGTTCTCAAACTTTTTGGCCTCACGGAACCCCAGGAAGCCTCAAAAACTGCCGCGGAACCCCCCCCCCCCCTCCTCCATATTTGCCGACCGAGAAGCAACAGATGCACAATTGTAGGCAATTTTGCTTCCGTTGCTTCCCATATATCCCCACCATATCAATCGCAATGTCAGTACGAAGTGAGATGAAGGTGCTTTGCATGGTCCTGCCACGCAGCCTGCGGCATGGGGGGGGGGGGGGGTTGCAATTTGGGTGTTCGCGGAACCCATGAGACCAGCTCGTGGAACCCCTGTGTTCCCTGGAACCCAGTTTGAGAACCCCTG